>APFE031229316.1:41571-79291 GCA_000404065.3 Pinus taeda | reverse complement strand
CCATCTTTCTTGCCTTAAATGCATATCAAAAATCTATGAGAGAGCCCTCTCTGACTAAGGAGGCTAAACCTTAGTCTAAAGCCCGGTTTGAAATAGTTGCATGAGATCTTACTAAGTAGCAGCCCTTAGTGCATGGTTTTGTGACAACACCTTAATTGTAGCACAATTTACTATTTTTGGCAGTTTTTCGGGTCCTGAACTTCCAGAGCCGTTTTAAAGCCCTAAACGACGTTTTTTTAATGGAAAAATTCCCCCGACAATTATAATGACAATCATGTCAAAACATTTAGTCCTTAGAGAGATATTTCCAATGAGGCATCATACACATCAAACATAGATAATATGACCAAGTTACGACCCAGAAGTTGGCTACCCAACTAACCCCAACGGGGCCCATAAACTCTTGGTGTTACATCTCCTCAAGGTAGGGTTTTGGTTGTTTAGGGTTTTCCCTTATTGTTCAATAGTAATAAGGCCCTTGAGCCTCATTGTAACATGGTCTAGAGGCATGTAGCCACCACATCTCTTCTCAAAGATAAGCTAACATTGCCCAAGCTATCTTATTTCCATTCTTTTTGTAAGCATAGTTCAGTATTTTTATATTAATGGAATGAAGTGTTTTTCTATTGCATCTCTATGTTAATTATTATATCTGTAAGTTTTTGCATTCTTGTAAAAGTTCAGATCAGACACCACTTAGGGATAGATTTTCTGTTGATTTTTTGTATAAGTCATCTATCCCCAATAACATCACTAATTTACGTGTTTTTGATGATGATCAACAGATACTTTATTTCATGTCCAATGCTAATGTCTTCAGGGACTCAGCAATAGATGAAGACAAGCATGAGTAGTCTCTACAAAGCGCTGCTAATGATAGCAAAGGAAACCTCATCCCCAAGGGTGTGGTATGAATCAAGTAATTGTATGACTTGCAGAATTGTTTTCAAGGGCTGGTGAATGCCAAAACCCACAGCTCCACAATGTTGTATGAACATATCAACCTGGGAATGGACAAAGATCTAAAGTTCGTGAATCTCAGTACAATGTGCACACCAGTAGAGTGGCATGATTTTTCCCACCTGTTCAGACAGTACCGTGATGTGTTCGCATGGATGTACGATGACTTGAAAACATTTGACACATGAACAATCCTGCACATCATTCCAATCAAAGAAGGGGCCAAGCTTTTCAGTAGAAGCTAAGGAAGTTACATCCATCACTTGAGCCTCTCATACATAAAGAATTGACTAAGTTGTTGGAGGTTCAAATAATTTACAAGGTTCGTCATTCCACGTAAGTGTCAAATCTAGTCCTTGTAAGAAAGAAGTCTAGGGAAATCTACCCGTGCTCTGATTTTCGAAATCTTAAACATGCCCCAGACAAAATAACTACCCAATGCCATCCATGGAGCACATATTACAGACAGTATTTGGAGCAACTATTCATGAGAAGCTTGACCAACACATGTATCATCTACAATCACTTGATGGGAAGATTGACACTCTCCCTATCAATGACCAAGACTTAAAATGTTATTTTCAATGATCCAGGGCCACACCCCACACCATGTACATACATCTTTCATTAATGTTCTGATATTTTCTTTGTTTTTTATATTTTTCTTTATTGTTTTGTTCTTTGATTTGCTGATTTTCTTCGCTTTGATATTATGTTGTATGTTTTGAAAATAAGTGTTGTCCTGCATTGCGTTCTGACTTCTGAATGTGCATGTGGTTGAAGTTCAAAGAGTTTTGTGACACTGCAGCACTTGACCAGTCATGTTTTGGTCTTCTTTGCTCTTGGTTGTAACTTTTGGCCAATGAAGTATTGACGAAAAATACGATCTGTTTGTGAGGAAATTTTGGTCAAACCATGAACCCGTCTCCAGTCTGGGGAACCTTGTGCCTATACTCAGTTTTTTGCTCTGTGTGTTCAAGCTTATCCAACTAGTAGAAATGGAGAAGGGGAAATCTAATTGAGAAAACCTGAATCAAAGGTCTTACATTCTTCTCTAAAGGAACAACCTCTTCTGATCTCAATAAGTTGAGATCCCTTTTCCGCCCCAAAAATAAATAAGTGCCTATGCATAGTCCTCTTTCAAAAAATAACAAAGGGGAAAGAAGAGAAAGTCTTCCTGCATAGAGAGGTGAAGCAAGAAACTCCACTAGGGTACTATCCAGGCTCGCAAGAAATGGAGCAATGTTTGTGTTCCTGTGTGACTCCGCTGGGGTACTGTCCAAGCCTGCAGGTAGCGGAGCAACACTAGAGGTGAAAACTTATACTCAGAAAATATTAAGCTTGCGAGCCAAATTACCCTTCCCGCTTTGAAACACCATGATCTGGCTGAATTTTTATGTTGTGTTCAACTGAGTTGGTACAAGGTGAACCATGTCTCTCTGTGGGGTAAATAGGGAAGCCGAAGTGATCTGCACAATGAAGCAACACTTCCCAAAAGGCCAAGGCCCTGTGCTAAAAATGAAACAAAATATAGAAGTTGCTATTCAACCAGTGTATTGCCAAGTGTTGTAGTGGCTGAAACACCCTCCAAAATTTTGGCTTGCATCCAAATTTTAGAGCCTTCCTTGGTTTTTCCTTTGATGGTTAGGAACACTCAAGCTCAGCCCATGAGCTCTTATGAAGTCTTTCCACCTTTTTGCTTGTTTGACCAGTGGTCGTCTTTCGACATGTTGATTGCTTTTCCATGCTTGTGATCTAATTCTGGTGAGTTTGAATGTCTGTCTTTGTGTGTTTGGGTTGTGTTCTCTATGTAAACATTCGTCGTACTCACACACAAAGTTGTAAACAATGTCGTGCAAGTGTTGTCACGGTCGTTCGAAGGTCTATCACAAGTGTTATACTTGTCACTCTCAACTCCAAGACAATCTCACTGAGGGCATGTTTTGTCTTGTTGTCATGGTGTTCTATGTTGTCTCATTGTTGAGTATGCTAAGTATATGTTCACAATGTCAGTCTGTACAAGTTTTCTTGCTTTCGACATAGCCATTTTTATGAAAATCTACTCAACTAGACAACCCTCTTCTGTTGGACCCCGACTGAGTTGCACTCTGCAGTCTGATGGGCCTCTAAATTAGACATAAATTAAGGCCCACACCTCTAAATTAAGCAATAACTTAAGGCTTATGACCATCCTTCATCACATTAAACCTCTCTTTTTGCATTAGATAATTCATTTTTAACTTTAATATATTCATTAGGAAGGTTTATGAATAATTGAATATTTGTGCCAAATATTATTTATTTTTTTGGAATATTATGAGAATATTAGGCAAATTATGAAGAGTTGGAGGAGGAGATAATTTAGGGACTTGTTCCTTACTACTAGAGGATCAATAATAAATAATAAAGTCAACAAGATATTATGGAATTATGGCACAAATTATGGAACTCCAATGATTGAGAAAATCTAGAAATGTGTTCCACTAATCAAGGGAGTAGATCCACTAATCAAGGGATTTCGGTGGGGAAAGTGATCCGAATTTAAATAAGAATGAAACAAATTACAGGGATAACCATAAACACAGATATGTAGTGGAAATAATACTTCATTTCATTAATGTAAAATACTGAAATATGCTTACAGATAGAAATGGAAATAAACTAGCTAGGGCGATGGTAGCTTATCTCTGAGAAAAGATGTGCTGACTACATGCCTCTGAACTGTGTTACAATGAGGCTCAAAGGCTTATTTAATGTTGAGAAACAATGGAAAACCCTAAACATCCAAAAACCTAACCCTAGAAGATGAAATGCCAAACTATGGACCCCATTTGGGTAAATTGGTATGTCAACATCCCGGGGTCGTAACTTTGGCATACGATCTCCATTTGACGCACACAATATCTCGTTAGATAGATCTATCCGAGAAATACAGCTTTGGGAAGAGCAACATCAGTCCATGGACCCATGTTGCTCCTAATTTTCCCTAAAAAACGTCGTTTAGGGCCTCAAAATGGCTCCGGAAGTTCAGGACTCAAAAAACTGCTAAAAATAGTAAATTGTGTTATAATTAAGGAAACTAAAAATCTAAAAGAAACAATGGTGGGGGTCCAAGTGAACTTGGAAGGTGGCCACCAATATCCACCTGGATCATTCCTCCCCCCTTAGGAAGCAATGGTCCCTATTGCGTTGAGTTCCTCCATGAAATGAGGAAACTTCTCCTGAAGTTGGTCCCGAGCCACTTTCCCTGGTGAAGGAGTTGGCTAGCTTTCACAACTTGATACAATTGGATATTCTAGTGGCGAGTGTGCTTGATCTGTGTGTCCATGATCTAATCAGTTGTAGCTTGTTCCATGCAATTTGGATTTAATTCTGTGGGTGTGAGATGTTCTGCAATGTCGGATGTGTCTAGTGATGGTGGAAAGTATGGCCGAAGGCGGTCCACATTGAGCACTGGGTGTAGGCCAAGGAATGGGGGAATGTTGAGCTCAAATGCATTGTCTCCCACAACCTTGGTAATGGTGTAAGTACCATATCGGAGTGGTTTGAATTTTTGATAGGCTCTGGTAAGGCGTTCCTTTTGCAAATTCAACCAAACTTTGTCGCTCACCTGAAACTTTTGTGGCACCCGATGTTGATCATGTCATTGCTTGTACTTGGCATTTGATTTATCCATAATGTCATGGACCTATAGGAAAATATGTTTGATTTGCTTAATGAACCTATTTGCGTTATCTATTTTGGACTAGACATGAGCCGAATCTGCGTGAGTAGTTGCAAATGGCATGGCCACATCAATGGGACATAGTGGCTGGAATTCCAAGCCCACCTAAAAAGGGTTGTGGCCAATCGAGATGTAGAGAGCCTGGTTGTAGTTGTGCTAAACATAGGGGAGGCTCTCGTCCCATGTGTGTGGATGCTTTGAGTTGTACATGCCTAGAATGTGTACGATCATCCTGTTGGCAACCTTTGTCTGGCCATCAATTTGAGGATGGAAGGTTGTGGACTTAGTGAGTTTGGTGTCCAGCATCGACCAGAGATTGAACCAAAATGTACTGAGGAACCTGTTGTCCTAATCTTAGATGATAGACTATGGGATCCCAAAGTGTACCCTCACTCATTCAAAGAAGAGTTTAGCAGTGGCTTCTGTTGTGATATTCTTCTTGTAGGCCGCCATAATGGCCATCTTCGAGAACCTGTCGACGATCACAAAAACACAGTCATTTCCATGCTTAGTGGAAGGAAGACCTGACATGTAATCCATGGAGATGGATTGCCAAGGTCGACTAGGGGTAGGCAATGGAGTATAAAGGTCTTGCTTCTTGATGGTCGGTTTGGCAATGGCACAGGCAGTGCATGATCTCATGTACTTCCTGACATCTTGTCAAAGATTTGGCCAATAGAAATACTTCTGCAGTACTGCCACCATTTTCTCGACCCCAAAATGCCCAGCAGCCCAACTGTAGTGTGCTTCCCAAATCATCTTGGCATGCTCGCTTGAAGGAACACAAAGGTGACCCAGGTGGCATAATAGGGCATCTTGGAGGTGAAAATCTGGAACATGTTGACCCTCTAAGAGTGTTTGGTATGTGTGGCCAAATTCTGGGTCGCTTTTGTAGAGAATTGGCCAATCAAAAGCCTTGTGCCCACAAGAGTTGAGAACGGTGGTTAATGCCATGATCGGTGGTCAACTAAGGCAATCTAAAACATTATTGGTGTTGCCCTTCTTATACTTGATATTCAAATGGAACTGTTGTAGGTATGTGGACCACTTCTGATGGCGATCATTCTGCAATTTCCCTTGGGTCTGTATGAATTGTAGGGTTCGGTGGTCTATGTAGATGACTGTTTCCTTCGCCAAAATGTAATGCTTCCATTGTTGGCAGGCTTGCACAATGGAATTCATCTCTTTGTCATAAGTGGGATACTTCCGGACTGTGTCTGAAAATGTCTCATTGTGATATGCCACTGGATGCCCGTGTTGAGTAAGGACTGCCCTAATAGCATAGTCAGAGGCATATGTCTCGACCTCAAATGGTTGTTGCAAGTATGGTAATGCGAGCATTGGTGCCGAGCAGAGGCAATCTTTCAACTCTGTGAATTCCTTCTGTTGAGATTCAGACCAAAATAATTTTTCTTTCGCTCCTCCCTTCGTGACATGACTCAAGGGCCAAGTGATATGAAAAAATTCCAACACGAACCTGCAGTAGAAGTTTGCAAGACGTAGAAAGTTGCGGAGCTCTATCAAAGTGGTTGGAGATGGCCAATCCCGAATGACTTGGATCTTGGCTGGATCCACATGCACCCAGCGTTCATCAATAATGCATCCTAGATACTGAACTTGGGTCATGCCAAAAGTGCATTTCTTCGAATTGGCACATAACTTGTGTTGTCGTAGTGTTTGGAGAAACTGTAGGATGTGGTGGAGGTGCTCTTCCCAACTCTGGCTGAAGATCAGGATGTCATCCAAGTATACCACTATAAATGAGTTGGTGAATGGTTGCAAGTTGTCATCCATTATCGTCATGAAGGTTGCAATAGCATTCGTCAATCCAAAAGGAATAACCAACCATTTGAAAATGCCCTCCTTGGCTTTGAAGGCAGTGTTCCACACATTGGAGGGTTCGATTGGTACTTGGAAATATCTTGACTTCAAGTCGATCTTGCTGAAATATTTTACCTCCTTGAGGCACCTACACAAACCTACTAGTTGGAAACCTCCTTAAGGCGACTAGTATGCCTAAAAGAAAAAAAAAAGAGGAAAAAATAAAAAAACCTTTGCTTCATGTATCTCTCTGATGAATGCATGTACTCTCCAACATCTACAAGCAACAAGAACAAGTCGGTACCAAAAGGAAAATTGGTCAAGCCTAGTTAAAAGAAGTCAAATTTTGACTTTCTCCTACATTGTCCAAATGCTCCAACAAGGCCAAGGCCATGCCAATCCATCACCCTCATCTATTTTCACCATGCACCCATCATTCTCAAGCTTCTACCATTTACTTTGCTTCTTGTCCTAAAAAACTATAGGATGCTCTGTTTTCCTACATGATACAAAAATACATAGAGTAAAAATTTGTTTTTGCGATAACTTGAAAACCATGCACCATTTTCCAAGTTGTTTCAGGGGGAGATGCATATGGACGATGGTAACATGCTCAAGCAGTTGTAGCAAATTCCAGTGCACAGTTTACAAGAAATTGGCCTCCATCACCTTCATCCATTTTCCATTTTCTCAATATTCGTTCATCCATTTAAAAATTTGTTTCATGGGCAGATGCATATGGATGATGGTAACATGCCCAAACAATTTTAGCAAATTCTAGTGCATGGTTTCCAAGAAATCAGCCTCCATCAATTTCAACCATTTTTAGTTTTTCTCAAGATTCATGCATCCATTGACCAAAATTTTTCTATGGGGAGGTGCATAATGATGATAGCAACATGCTCAAAAAGTTTCAGCTCAATCAAGTCTACCGTTTGGGAGATATGGACAAAACGTCATTCTCCTATAAACCTACATGATACATAACAACACCTATAGGATTGGCAGTGAGCAGTTTTAAAGGAGATCCAAAGGTCAAAGAAGCTCCTCCAGAGCTTAGCAGTAGCATCAGAATCATCAGCATCACCATCAACACCTGCACATCAACATCAACTCAGCAGCAGCATGCATGTCTCTCCAACAACCATCAGGTAGGTACAGGTATGAAATATTCTTGACCTCTTCTCTTGAGCATATTATAGTTAGAAATTTGTTGTCAATGCATGAGAGATGAGGTTTTATAATCTAAGGATGGGTCAGCAGTCTTAGACGCCTTCAACTATTTGATTGCAGCTCACTCCTTCACTCATGCAATATTGGAAAGTCAAATTATGAAGGGTGATGATTCCAAGGAATGAGGACATCAGTTAAAAGAAGAAATTTTTACAAAGGCCAAGTCACCACAGCACTCCAAGCCCTCCATCCACTTCATATTCACTATCTATTCATCATTCATCCATCCCATTTCATTCTTGAAAAAAAACAAACAAAGCATCCTCTCCATTTTCACAAACCTACACTACTCCCTTTGAGCCCTAGCATCATCATCCAATCCCTCTTCATCATTTCTCATCACTCCCATACAGTTAGAAGACTTTGAAGGAAGAAGGAATGACTACTACAGGAAGGTAGAATGCTGCTACAAGAAGGAAGAAATGAAAAAATTGTGCTAAAACCCAAAATGACAGTGCCTAAGAGAGACCTAATCAAAATAGAGAACTCCAAGGTCATTAGGTAATCATTTAAGCCACGAGGGATAAGAAAAGGAAACAAAAAGAAATAATGCATTCACCATCAAAATATAAATCAAAGTGTAGTGATGAAAATAGGTGTTCCAAGTGGTCTCCAAAATATTTTTAGCTTTTGTCCAAGGCCTAAAAATGGGAGAAATGCATGGGAGTCGAGGGCTTGCCCTAACCCCAATTTATCATTTATTCTCAAAATTGGTTTCTTGTACTTTTAACAGGGTTTCCTATAGTTTTGACAGGAATTCCTACACGATGTCCTAGTTCTCATCTAAATTCATTTTGAAGGTGTTAGAGGTGTTAAAATAGAGGAACAAGGTAGCAGAAGGTTGGTAAGGGTGTGGAAGACCTTTCCAAATTGAAAAATATTCAAGAACCAGTCTTGAATAAGGGGAAGAAGGCAAGCTAATGGTCTTAGGAAACAATGATTTTTCTTTGCACAAATATGTTTTTGGGCTTATCCTTGCAGAACTTGCAGCCAATATTCTTAATGCATAAGAGAGAGGCCACCAAGGCCATGGATGAGGCACAATGAGGACACTAAGTTGCTCAGAAGATGAGCAACACTTTCAGCAGGGGGGTATAATGGGCCTCTAAATTAGACATAAATTAAGGCCCATGCCTCTAAATTAAACAATAAATTAAGGCTTATGACCATCCTTCAGCACATTAAACCTCTCTTTTTGCATTAGATAATTTTTTTAACTTTAATATATTTATTAGGAAGGTTTATGAATAATTGAATATTTGTGCCTAATATTAATTATTTTTATGGAATATTATGAGAATATCGGGCATATTATGAAGAGTTGGAGGAGATAATTTAGAGACTTGTTCCCTACTACTAGAGGATCAATAATAAATAATAAATTCAACAAGATATTATGGAATTATGGCACAAATTACGGAACTCCAATGATTGAGAAAATTTAGGAATGTGTTCCACTAATCAAGGGAGTAGATCCACTAATCAAGGGATTTCAGTGGGGAAAGCTTCCTCCATTCATGGGGAATGATTCTTAATCATTTTGTATAAGTACCAAGTCGAATTTGCCTCCAGGGAATGATTGAGAAAATCTAGGAATGTGTTCCCTACCATTTAATGCAAATTCCTAGTATTGGGGACTAGATCCACTAATCAAGGGAATTTGGTGTGGAAAGCTTCTTCCATTCATGGGGAATGATTCCTAATCATTTTTTATAAGTACCAAGTCGAATTGTCCTCTAGAGGAAGATTTTCATTAGTGTTATTGCGGAGAGAGCTTGTATTCTTGCAGATCCATTGTATTTTCTTGCAGGGATGTAATTCTATAGATTAAAATAATGAAGGTTGGTGTCATGTTCAGCTTATAAATCTTGTTCTTATCCATAGGTCTTTGAGTTTCCTTGGGCTTGGCCATCCCAGCAACCTCAGAGCCCTTTTGCATCATTTTCTTTCCCTCTTTTCATTTCTTATTCACATGCATCTCTAGTTTTTATTCTTTTTTGTTTCTGCATTTAGGATTAATGATTTCTTGTTGTAGGATTGAGTTAAATGGTTGATGTAAGTTCTTTTGCAAGATCAAAAGAATTATTTCATCCTTGTAAAATATTTGGAAGTTAATAATAATCAGTGAATTGCTTGGATTAGTCTTCTTATTCCCAAATCTAGATTGTTGGACCTCCTTTTTAGCAAAGAACAATAAATTTCTGCTATTTTTTAGAGAATTCTAACGAGATTCAATCGACTCAATTCCACTTGAATTGAATCAAAAAAATATTCTAGTTCATAAAAAAATTACCCCATTTCATTTGCACTTGATTTGGTTAGGAATTTTTTTGATTTACTAGCTCATTAGTTCTCGAATTTCTAGATTTTCGACTAGTAATGTTTTTTGTTTTTTTAGAATGGGTTAACATATGTCTTTTTGAGTGATTCCACTTGGAATAATGACCTACGACATTCTAGTTAATAAAAAAATTTGTCCCATTCACTTTATATTTTATTTTCTTGGTTATTAAACCCTCGCCAATTTCATCTTTTCACAAGGAAACTTCTCCAAGCTTTTTGAGCAAATCCATCCATCTCCCAAATTTGGTTTTGCGTTCTGAGTGATAACCACCTTTCCTATGCCTCCCATCACCTCCAAAACCTCACATTTTTCTCTCGGTTGTATCCTATAGGTTTCCTGTAATTCCTACAGGATCATCCTGTAGGTTTCTAGTACATCCTGTAGGTTTTCCTGAAACGATCTGTTTTGAGGCCGAATTGATGGAAAACCTTTAGGAAGTCACCAAAATCCTCCCAAGGGTCTCCAACACCATCCAACCATCTCCTAACCCTCCCATCCAACCTCCAACATCCTTAATGCCCCTGCCACATCACCAAAGGAAATTAGTTTGCATACTTGATTTTACATGAAAAGACAAAAAGACAAACAAATTTATTTCAGTCCCTTTACTTGCACATTAGTAATTTTTTATGCTTCTTACTTCCATGCTTAGATAGTAGCATTTGGTTCATGATAATTTAGCATTATTGCAACGCATAGTTTCTTGGAAATTAATTAGGAAATGGTGTGATTTAGCATTGAATTTCCATCTCTTTCCTTGTACTTTCTTTCTTTCCATAAGTTAAGGTTCCATTTCAAACATTTCATTTTATGAAATTAGTTTAGGATTTGACTTTAGTACATGCACTCCATTACATCATTAGAGCAAAGGAAGGACACATTGTATGCCGCACATATAGTGCCGACACTTCTTAAGTTTGTACAAACCCCGGGTTGATAATTAAAGTTGGTAACCTTGGGAGTTGCAACATTCTTGTTGCAATACCAAGGCTCATCACCTTTTGGAACCGTTGTCGGGGAGGTGTCAAAGTATGCATTTTTTTCTTCCCTAGTTGATTCATGTCTTTTCACTTTTTGCAAAAACAAAATATTTGCATTAGGCATATTTAATTTCAAAAGTAGAAAATTTGATTGCATTATAGTTTTCATTCAATCATAAAAACAAAGACAAAATTTCTCCAACACCAACCCACCCCCCCATTTGATCACATGGTGTAGTAAGAGCCACATCACCATTCATTTTTACAAGTAGAAGAAAAAGAAGAGATGGCAAAGAATGTAGAAGAAATGGATGGAGAAGATGACAATGAGGAAGATCCTCTTGGATTTCCCATTCAAGATATAGATATCAATGTGCACATGAAGAACGTCACTCCATCTTTTCTTCCAAAATTTCATGGTCTAAGGTCAGAGGATCCAGAAACCTTTCTCTTTGAATTTGAAATTGTTTGTAGATCTTATGATTACTTATTGAAAACTCAAAAATTGAGATTGTTTCTGGCAACATTGAAGGATAGAGCTCTTAAATGGTTCATGAGTTTAGGGACTAATTCAATAAGATCATGGAATGAGATGCAAAAGATATTTCTAGAAAAATATAAAGATCATGATCTTAAAGAAGAAATCTTTAGAATGAATCAAAGAGAAGATGAGAGTCTAGAGGATCTAATAGAGAGGTTCATGTATAATGTTAAGAGGGGAAAAATACATCATTTAGGATCAGACACACTAAAAACCCTCTTACTTAGAACACTTAGGGATGAGTGGATTGATCTCCTTAATATCATTAGCAGAGGAAATATATATCAATTATCATTTGAAGAAATTTGTGAAACATGCAAACACATATCAAGAGGAAAGGCAAGAGTAAGTAAATGAGCATCAAGTTCGGTAAGTCAAGCTAAACTTGGAAATTTGTTTGATGATTTTAGAATAGAAATTCTTAGCAATCTAACCAAACAAGTAGAAATGTTAAGGATACAAAATGAACAAAAAGAAGATGTTTGTGTTGTCCATGCAGAATCACATGCTGTTAAATGTTGATCCTCATTACCAAGGTTGAAGGAATTTCACCAAGAGGACAATGGAGTAAGTCAATTGTTAATGCAGCAATGTTTCGTAGCTCCAAGAGGACCATGACAGCCTATTCAGCTTGATATGATGCAAGAGCCTAAGTCACAATTTCAATATCATGCACATTCACCTCAAATTAATTGGAACACACCCTTTCCTTGGCAACTTTCGCCATCTCAACTCCAAAACCAATCTTGGCGACAAGGTTGGCAAGGAACTTATGGGACCCATCCACAATATCCTCAGTGTTTTCCTCGATATCCTCCATACCAAAGTCCATGTTATCCTTATCATTCACCTCCACCACAATGACAACCCCATCCACATCCATCTCAAATATACACTCCCACTCAACTACCTGTACCACCATTTCTAAACCCACACATTGAAGTAGCTCAGCGCACTTACAATGTTGAGGTACAACACTTCCAAACATCTCCTTTTGAGATCAATGGTATTCACCCTAGCTCAGGAAGAGTATTGCAAAAAAGAGATTATATTGATACCATTGAAGAACCACATCCAGAAGATGAAGACTCAAAAGAGAAGACCACAGAACCATGGGCTACGATTGATGAAAAGTAGACATAAAAATCAGAGAGTGAGAAATCTCCCTCATTGTTACCATAAAATCCTCCATGTATTCAAGAGATAAATGAGCAAAAACAGGAAAACTTGAAGGTCATGGTAGAAGAAGACATACAAGATAATCCAAATCAGCGAGTGGACCAGAGACATCACAACTATATTGAAATATAGTTCCAAATAGAGATTAAGTTTCAACAATACTCTCTTCTTCAATTGTGCTTGTATTCATCAAAGTCAAACCATTTGATCACTCAAATCTAGGTACATGTCAAAGCATATATTTCAAGCCTCCACATCATTTTGTCTGTCATCTTGATGTGCACATGGCTCCATTGGAAGTATTCTTATACTTTAAAGTGATTTTGTTTTTCAAGTAGGGTAGGGTAGAAAAAAAAATGAAAAATAAGAGAAAAAAAAATCTCAGGTGAAAACCTCCTTTGAAGTGCCTCAGATTGGCTCATTTATTGAAAACCTCAATGGGTTGGGAAAAAAGAAAAGATCCTAGGTGAAAACCTCCTTTGAGGCTCCTACGTATACCTACTAGTTGAAAACCTCCTTGAGGTGGCTAGTAGGCCTAGAAGAAAAAAAATGGAAAAAATAAAAAAAATCTTTGCTTCATGTATCTCTATGATGAATGCACGTACTCTCCAGCATCTACAAGCAACAAGAACAAGTCAGTACCAAAATGAAAACTAGTCAAGCCTAGTTAAAAGAAGTCAAAATTTGACTTTCTCCTACTTCGCCCAAATGCTCCAACAAGGCCAAGGCCATGCCAATCCATCAACCTCATCTATTTTCACCATCCACCCATCATTCTCAAGCTTATACCATTCAATTTGCTTGTTGTCCTAAAAAACTACAGGATGCTCTGTTTTCCTATAGGATATAAAAATACATAGAGCAGAAATTTGTTTTTTCCATAACTTGAAAACCATGCATTTATTTGCCAACATTTTTTAGGGGGGGATGCATATGGATGATGGTAACATGCTCAAGCAGTTTCAACAAATTCAAGTGCATGGTTTCCAAGAAATTGGCCTCCATCACCTTCAGCCATTTTTCATTTTCTCAATATCCATGCATCAATTTTAAAAGTTGTTTCATGGGGAGATGCATATGGATAATGGTAACATGTGCAAACAATTTCAGCAAATTCCAGTGCACAGTTTCCAAGAAATCGGCCTCCATCACCTTCATCCATTTTTAGTTTTTCTCGAGATCCATGCATCCATTGACCCAAATATTTCTATGGGGAGGTGCATAATGATGATGACAACATGCTTAAAATGTTTCAGCTCAATCAAGTCTACCATTTGGGAGATTTGGACAAAACGTCATTCTCCTATAAACCTACAGGATACATAACAACACCTACAGGATTGGCAGTGAGCAGTTTTAAAGGAGATCCAAAGGTCAAAGAAGCTCCTCCAGAGCTTAGTAATAGCATCAAATCATCACCATCACCATCAACACCTGCACATCAACATCAACTGAGTAGCAACATGCATGTCTCTCCAACAACCATCAAGTAGGTACATATATGAAATATTCTTGACCTCTTCTCTTGAGCATATTATAGTTAGAAATTTGTTGTCAATGTATGAGAGATGAGGTTTTATAATCTAAGGATGGGTTAGCAGTCTCAGCTGCCTTCAACTAGTTGATTGTAGCTCACTCCTTCACTCATGCAATATTGGAAATTCAAATCATGAAGGGTGATGATTTCAAGGAATAAGGACATCAATTAAAAGAAGAAATTTTTACAAAGGTCAAGTTACCACAACACTCCAAGCCCTCAATCCACTTCATATTCACTATTTATTCATCTTTTAGCCATCCCATTTAATTTTTGAAAAAAAAACAAACAGATCATCCTCTTTATTTTCACACACCTACACTACTCCCTTTGAGCCCTAGCATCATCATCCAATCCCTCTTCATCATTTCTCATCACTCCCATATAGTTAGAAGACTCTGAAGGAAGAAGGAATGACCACTACAGGAAGGAAGAATGCTGCTATAAGAAGGAAGAAATGAAAAAATTGTGCTAAAACCCAAAATGACAGTGCCTAAGAGAGACCTAATCAAAACAGAGAACTCCAAGGCCATTAGGAAATCATCTAGGCCACAAGGGAGAAGAAGAAGGCAACAAAAAGAAATAACGCATTCACCATCAAAATATAAATAAAACTGTAGCGATGAAAAGAGGTGTTCTAAGAGGTCTCTAATATCTTTCTAGCTTTTGTCCAAGGCATAAAAATGGGAGAAATGCATGGGAGTCAAGTTGAGGGCCTGCCCTAATCGTAATTTATCATTTATGCTAAAAATTGGTTTCCTATAGTTTTAACGAGAATTCCTACAGGATGTCCTAGTTCTCATCTAAATGCATTTTGAAGGTGTTAGAGGTGTTCAAATGGTGGAACAAGGTAGCAGAAGGTTAGTAAGGGTGTGGAAGACCTTGCCGAATTGAAAAATATTCAAGAACCAATCTTGAATAAGGAGAAGAAGGCAAGCTAATGGTCTAAAGAGACAATGATTTTTCTTTGCACAAATATGCTTTTGGGATTGTCCTTGTAGAACTTGCAACCAATATTATTAATGCATAAGAGAGAGGCCACCAGGGCCATGGATGAGGTAGAACAAGGACACTAATTTTCTCATAGGATGAGAAAAACTTTCAGCAGGGGGGTATGATGGGCCTCTAAATTAAACATAAATTAAGGCCCATGCCTCTAGATTAAACAATAACTTAAGGCTTATGACCATCCTTCAACACATTTAACCTCTCTTTTTGCATTAGATAATTTATTTTTAACTTTAATATATTCATTAGGAATGTTTATGAATAATTGAATATTTGTACCTGATATTATTTATTTTTGTGGAATATTATGATAATATTGGGAAGATTATGAAGAGTTGGAGGAGATAATTTAGGGACTTGCTCCCTACTACTGGAGAATCAACAATAAATAATAAATTCAACAATATACTATGGAATTATGGCACAAATTGTGGAACTCCAATGATTGAGAAAATCTAGGAACGTGTTCCACTAATCATGGGAGCAGATCCACTAATCAAGGGATTTTGGTGGGGAAATCTTCCTCCATTCATGGGGAATGATTCTTAATCATTTTATAAGTTCCAAGTCGAATTTGCCTCTAGGAAATGATTGAGAAAATCTAGGAATGTGTTCCTTACAATTTAATGCAAATTCCTAGTATTGGGGACTAGATCCATTAATCAAGGGATTTAAACTTCCTCCATTCATGGGGAATGATTCCTAATCATTTTGTATAAGTACCAAGTCGAATTTTCCTCTAGAGGAATATTTTCATTAGAGTTATTGTGGAGAGAGCTTGTATTCTTGCAACTCCATTGTATTTTCTTGCAGGGATGCAATTCTATTGATGAAAATAATGAAGATTGGTGTCATGCTCAGCTTCTAAATCTTGTTCTCCTCCATAAGTTTCTAAGTTTCCTTGGGCTTGGCCATCCCAGGAACCTCAAAGCTCTTTTGTATCATTTGATTTCCCTCTTTTCATTTCTTATTCACATCCATCTCTAGTTTTTATTCCTTTCTATTTCTTCGTTTAGGATTAATGATTTCTTGTTGTAGGATTGAGTTAAATGGTTGATTTAAGTTATTTTGTAGGATTAAAAGCATCATTTCATCCTTGGAAAAAAATTTTAATTTCATAATAATCATTGAGTTTCTTGGATTAGTCTTCTTATTCCCAAATCTAGATTGCTGGACCTCCTTTTTAGCAAAGAATAGTAAATTTCTACATTTTTTTAGAGAATGCTAACGACCTTCAAGCGAATCGATTCCACTTGCATTAGATCAATAAAACATTATAGTTCATAACAAAAATCATCCCATTGCATTTGCAATTTATTTGTTTAGGCATTTTTTAGATTTACTAGCTCACTAGTTCACGAATTTCTAGATTTTTGACTAGTAATGTTTTTTATTTTTTTAGCATGGTTTAACATAGGTATTTTTGAGTGATTCCACTTGGAATAGGGACCTAAGACATCCTAGTTAATAATAAAATTCGTACCATCCACTTTATATTTGATTTTCTTGGTCATTAAACCCTTGTCAATTTCAACATTTCACAAGGAAACTTCTCCAAGATTTTTGAGCAAATCCATCCATCTCCCAACTTTGGTTTTGAGTTCTGAGTGATCCTAGACATTTTCTCACTCCATTCCAACCATATACCACCTTTCCTATGCCTCCCATCACCTACAACACCTCACATTTTTCTCTTGGTTGTATCTTATAGGTTTTTTGTAATTCCTACAGGGTCATCCCATAGGTTTCTAGTACATCCTGTAGGTTTTCCTGAAACGGTCTGTTTTGAGGCAAAATTGATGGAAAACCTCTAGGAAGTCACCAAAATCCTCCCAAGGGTCTCCCACACCATCCAACCATCTCCTAACCCTCCCATCCAACCTCCAACATCCTTAATTCACCTGCCACATCACCAAAGGAAATTAGTTTGCATACTTGATTTTACATGAAAAGACAAAAAGACAAAAACAAATTTATTTCAGTCCCTTTACTTGCACATGAGTGATGTTTGATGCCTCTTACTTCCATGATTATATAGTAGCATTTGTTTCATGATAATTTAGCATTATTGCAACGCATAGTTTCTTGGTAGTTAATTAGGAAATGGTGTGATTTAACATTGAATTTTCGTCTCTTTCCTTGGACTTTCTTTCTTGAAATAGGTTAAGATTCCATTTCAAACATTTCATTTTTTGCAATTAGTTTAGGATTTGACTTTAGCACATGCACTCCATTACATTATGACAGCAAAGGAAGGACACAATGTATGCCGCACATATAGTACCGACACCTCTTAAGTTTATATGAACCCCGGGTTGATAATTAAAGTCAGTAGCCTTGGGAGTTGCCGCATTCTTATTGCAATACCGAGGCTTAAAATAGTCTCAGCCCTGAGTGACCTTGCTTTTTGCCTAAAATTGAGTAGTGCTTGAGGATGTCCTCCACGTCAGCTGCACTACACAATACCAGAGGTGAGCAGCCTGTATGCCTTCCATAATTGTGCAAAAACTACCTCCCTGTCCAACTGAACTGGGCATTTCTCAAGCACAGTCTTCAATGTTACTCCTTACCTACTGGGAGCTTTCACTTCTTTGAGACTTGAGTCTACATTATTCCCAAAAATTGTGCAAACATGCCCAACTGGTCATCTGCTGCCTTGATCTTCACTTTTCCCCAAAATTGCACAAAGTTTCCGAGATGACCCTTGATGCCTTGCTCTGCCCTGGCTCCATTAATCATGCAGACATGTCTGGAAGTTCCCCTACTAACTTTCTTGCACTATTCCCAGAGATTTCACACTCATGTCCAGTAGGTCCCTCTGCAGCCTTGCTTTGTCTTCCCTCTGGAAATTGTGTAGAATTGACCACTAGTCCCTCTACAACCCCACTCTATCTTCCCTCTGACTCTCACTGCGTAGTTTTTCCCTGATGTGCAGGTTGTCCTCTCGAAATGCCTCATTCCAGCCTGAGCTATGCTTTGCACTGTCTTAGTGAGTTTTCCTCCATCCCTATCACCCAAAACACAAGAAAAATGCAATTGCTAGACTAGGAGGTTTTGGATTTGATGTTGTCTCGTCATGAGTTAATTGTAGCAACAGGTACACTGGTAAATCATGGCGAGACAATGAATGGGATGAAGAAGGAGTGCACATGCTAGAAGACTTGCTTGCATCTGGATGGAAGCACCAAGCATATCAAGCAATAAGTAAAAGGAATGAATGCATTGAACCATAAGCAAGATAAACACCATCAAAGACCCCACAACATTATGCCATGTAGAGGAGAAGACAAAGCATACCAAGAGTACATCCATCACTTAGCAGCTCAACATGGACACCACAGTTAGCTAATACATGTCAGCAGTGTCATTTCGAGTTTTGTCTTGAGTTGTCTTGGCCACATCACCATTATGGGCCATATCTGTTGTAACTGAATGTAATGTAAAGTGAAGTCCAATGGATGAACACAGAAGTCAAAGAGTCATGTCAGTTGAAAATTTGTGGGAAGTTTAACAATCGCGAGGGTAGTCTAAGAGTCACAAGGATCAAGCATCACCCTTGGCTATATATACCCCTCCCATTGTATGAGCAAGGAATTTTCACCTTAGCTCCTGCCACATAGCCTTGAGAGTCTGTAGTTTATTCTTTGAGGAGTGAGGAGTGGCTCCAATGTCCCACTACTAGGACTAGTGATGTATGGTGTATAGATGTGTCTTGGGACTTTGTCTTAATTCAAAATCTTGTTTCAAGCCAACATGTTTTCACGCATGTTTTGTAGATATTTGTAACACTACTCTTTAAAAATTTGTAATGCATGTTTGCTTAACCTGTACTAAGATAGTTGAACTACTTCAGTTATTTTAGTACTCACACGGTTGAATATGTGTTGTATTCTTTATCACTATTGTCTCATTTGTGTGGACTACTCCGTAGGACATTAGAAATACCATTCTTGTTTTCTTGGTTATAACGACCGTCGCCTTCATGTGGACAACTCTTTTGGATAGTGTACGTGTTTTCCCTTGCACTTTGGTTTTAACAACTGCGACATCCGCTGTGGACTACTCCGTTGGATGTTGGTCAAACTGTCGCTGGTTCGTGTGCGTCTCTCCCTGGGTGGTACTATTATATCTCATCTAGAGGCTCACTTTTACCATCTCCCTTTATAGTAAGAGAACCCAGACACAAGTTATATTATGCACTCACTAGGCATACTCACCTCACTTTTTGAAGATACAATCATAACACTCATGTGTTGAACAACAAGAGCTAAGTAAAATCTCCAAGACAATGGAAACCAGACCATCATACTAGATGATACTCCTACACCAAACGGTGTGAGGTCTAGTTGGGATTTCATACCGAGGAGATCCCCTGAATGTTGGTAGGTCCAACACTGTCAGCATAATCATATGGCCATCTTTTTGGAAACATGTTTTGACCTCCATCCTCATAAGTATCCCTTCAAATTAAACCACTCATGGTTGGAAGAAAAGTCATTCACAATGATGGTGACAGATGTATGGAAAAATAGCATGGTCAACAACTCCTCCTCAGCCATGTCTTCCTTGGTTAACAAACTTAGGAGGCTAAAGAAGGCAACTATCAGTTGGGAAATAAATCGGACAATAAATCAACATAAATATCTCCTAGAGATTGAATTTGAATATGACCACATCTCTCAAAATTACCCCTCTTCCTTCTCAGTCGATGTAGCTCAGAAAATGAGCTATCTGGAAACTAGAAAAAGACAGATTCTAAAAAGGGAGAAAGGGGTCTGGAGACTGAAAATTAGGGTCACCTAAATAACAAAGGGATATGGAAACACTAAAGTTTTCCAAAACTGTGTAAACCATAGAATGAACACCAACTCTAGTTGGGAGCTCGAGTTAGAAGGCGGAAATTCAATCTCCTCCACCAAAGAATTAAAATATGTTTCTTCTTCCTTTTCCTCTTCCCTTTTCATAGATTCATGGGCTTCCAATATCAATTCTCAACTTCAGCTTATTAAATTTTATCCAAGTTTTTTCAGCCAAGAGGAAGCGCCTCAAATTGGAAGCCTTGTCTCTCAAGAGGAAATAAAAGGAGTTTAAAAAAAAAAAATCGAGGGACAAAATTCTGGGTCTCGATGGTTGGAAAGTAGAACTATTCATATCCTTATTTGATATTATGGGATTGGATTATGTCAAATGGTGGAAGAATCCAAAAAAACTAGGAAAGTCACAGTAGCTATAAATTCCACCAATATAACTTTGATCCCAAAATGCTTCAAGCCTAAGAAATTTCTAGACTTCAGACGTATTTCATTATGAAATTTGGTTTACAATCTTATCACAAATATTATTTCAAACATAATCAATATATTTCTTGTTTAGAAGATGTTTACCAACCGATTTGGCTTCATTTTTTATAGGCATATACATGATGCCATAGGCATTGCTCAGGAAGCCATGCACTCTATCAAAACTAAGAATCATAAGGCAATTGTGCTCAAAATTGACCTGAACAAAGCCTTCGATAAAGTCAAATGGACTTATCTTATACTTGCCCTTCTTGAAATAGGGTTAGGACTAGAAGTGACAAACTGGATTATGGGATGTGTCACTTCAAAAAAATATTTAGTCTTAATTAATGGTTGCCCCTCTAAATTTTTTTCTAGCTCCTAGGGTTTAAGGAATGGATGCCCATTATCTCCTATTATCTTTTTACTAGTGATGGAAGGTATGAGGCATATTTTTCTAAATTAAAAGCATGATGGTAACATAAGAGGCATAAATATTTCTAAAAATCACCACATCACCAACTTAATTTTTGTGGATGATGTTCTGTTACTGGGACTAGGATTTGTAGCTGAATGGAGGACTTTCCATAGATGCATAATTCTCTTTTGAAATTCTATTGGAATGGATATTAATCTCATTAAATCCTCTTTCCATCAACATGTTGTCAAGCTTGACATACTTTCAGATATTCAGTCTTTCCTCCCTTGGTAGACCTCAACATTGGAGATCGGATTTAAATATCTTGGTTTCTGTCTTAAACCCAATAATTACCACAAAAAATATTAGATGTGGATGATCAAAAGGGTGGAGCAGAGAATAAATCTATGGTGCTACAACTTGCTATATTTAGGAGGCAGAATGATCCTGGAAAAATCTGTTCTAGAAAATATTTCTTGTATTTTGGTTGTCCTTGGCCAAAATCCCTGTTGCAACCCTTGCAATGATTAGACAACTGATTTTCAAATTTTTGTGGGCTAGAAAAAGAAACAAAGGAAATATTTATCTTGCTAATTGGTCCATCCTATTTACTCCCAAAAAATTTGGAGGCTAGGGATTTAAAAATCTATTCTGGTTTGCCAAAGCAATAACATTGAAAAATCTATGGAGAATTATGTTCAGGGAAAGTTTGTAGATTTAGATCATAAAATAAAAATATTTAAGAAAACAAAAGGTTGTGGAATGGATCAAAGGAAAACCTTTTTACCCCCCCAAAAAAGATTCTATGGTCTAGAAAGATCTCATTGTAGAAAATTTCTACAAATCCAGCTCTGGTACCATGTAGAAAATTCAACAAATCTAGCTCTGATACCATGTAGATTCTCCCATGTGATTTCTACTGAAATACTTTGTTTAATTCATTATGGATCATAGAAGCTTGAATATAGAAACCAGGTAGAAAATCTGTGTAGGTTAACCCGATAATGCAATATAAATCAAAGCAAAATACTATAACCTAATTCTACTATCAATTTACAGAAGCTTAAAGATCGAGCTGAACAATATAACTAGTAGAAGAAGAAACAATGGCACAATACACATGAAAATACTTTGGGGAAAGCCTCAGCTAAAAACCCCACGCTATTGTATTATCATACATGGTGGAAATACATGGGAATTATACAAAGCTTTAGCTCTCATAGCTAGCTAGCTCTCAATGCAATCCTCACAGATGCTCACAGGAAATCTTGGCTTCTCTCTAGCCTTCTTCTCTGCCCTCCAAGCTCCTATTTCCTTGCACTGTTCCTTGTGGATGATTCTCCTGTTACCAAGTGGATGATCTCCTTCAAAATTGCACAATCCTCAAGGATAAATCCTTGACTGCATGCATGAGTTTTCTTACTGACATATGCATGAGTTTATAATGAGGGAATCTTCAATTAACAGGAGTATCACTAGTTGAGTGCATGCATGCATCAGCTGACTATTAACTCACTATTAGTTCCTCAAATAGTTTGGAACTAATTTAATTGGACTTAACTCAGTAAACTGAGTTAACTAATTACAACTCAAATATAACACAATCTTATCTCCTTAATTTAAGGGATAACTCTTGCATGACTTCAGAAAGACATCTAACTTGAATTTCTCCAACTAATTAATTTAAAATGAATTAATTAATTATTTCCAAGTAGCTGTTAAGACTAAATTTGATTTTAATTCACAACTTAATTCAAGGAAAAATTAAATTGTAATGTTCTTGTTGCCATATTTCAACATTGTACTCAAACAGATGTATGTAGTTTCCTGGGATACACAGGCTATTATCACAATTTTATTAAAAACTTTTCACAAATTGCTGCACCTTTATATGCTTTAACTAGAAATGTTGATTTCAATTGGTCTGACAAATGAGACACAAATTTTACAGGTTTAAAGAATCTAGTCTCGACAGCACGAGTATTTGATCTACAAAAGCCTCAGAATTTGATCTAAACAAACTTTGCTGGAAAGATAAATCAAATTCTATATCTAGTAAAGTTTCAAATTTCTCTGGAAGAGAATTAGACCTTGACAAAGGAGTATTTTCCAAAGGAGAATTGAATCTAGACAAGGGACTATTACTACCTTGACTCTTGGTAAATCTTTTCTTTCTTACCAGTTTCTCAAGGTCATCTACAATTTTAGCAGGGTTGGCATCAAGATGAGATCTAGTATAAATTATTTTGGGAGCTGGGGTTATGAAAAATAATCACATAAAATCAAAATCAAAATCTATAATTTAGCAGATATCTACAAAAAACAACCTCAGATCATGTATTTCATAATGATACAGCAATTGCTTACTGAAATACTGATTTTAAACTAGGGAATAATAATGTTTTGGATTAAAATGTATTCGTCCCCAGTATGGTCACCACTATGTTATCGTTCTATATTCTTGAGGTTGAGGGAGTAAATATATTGGACAACATCAAACCACTTTTGAAGCTGGGATCTAGCCCTGCCATCTTTAGAGATGGATCTCTCTTTATGATTTAGCTTGGTTTTTAAGTTAGACTAGTTATGATTATGCTTGGTTGTTTGTTTGAATTTGTTTGACTAGTTTGGTTGGTTGCTCTAATCAAATTACTTTCTTTCCATTGGGCTATAGAGCCAAATAAAGTTGGATGTTGCATCAAAAGTTCAAAAGAGTAATCAAAGGGCAAGCTAGTTACATTTATTGGATCTTTAAATTGAATTATGGAATGGAGAAAATGTGTGATTGAGTAGTGATTAAAAAGCATTTAAGAATTTCTCAATCGGACTTCAGAAGAAATCATACAGATTTTAAACGTGGCCCAAATAAGGTTCTCAATAACATATCTTATTTTTCACATCTCCTATTTTACAATGATATTTAAGATGATAAACCTACAGATAACAATAATGGAAACGCAATTACACTAAGAAAAACATCGCCAGTATATCGCAACACAAGTATCCCGTGAAGAGTATTTTTGTTAATGATGCTCCAGCATCGTGGAAAAAGTATAGTGCTTGATAAAAAGAGTTACAATGATTAGGAACCAACCCTCAATACTTTGATTGACTAAAGTATTTAAACATAATTTACAAAAATATTACCATTAATGGCTCATCGACATGGTGAAGTTATCTGGACATATGGCACTGCTTTGGTGGAGAACAGTTGTTGAGTGGCCATTATTTGGGTGTTGCGCTGGTGAAGAAGGCCCTTTATTTAATCATGGAATTCACACAGTTTATCCCATTGCTCCTTATCTGGAATGATAATTTTTGTTACTTTGTGGTAGATCTCATATACCCTGGTATACGGAGCGAATGTGGGTTTTACTACAAAAATGTGCTTTATCTCATGCTAGATGAAACGCATGTTGCTGATAGCTTCATAAAAAGCTCTCCCTGTCATATCACTTTTGATGTGGGAAGACTTGGTCATATCCTTTGCAATATCTTTCAGCTTCTTCATATAGTCTTTCCCTAGTCATCGGCTTGTCATTGATCACAAATAAGGAAGGCCGGCAGTTCTTATTTAATGCTTCTATTCTGGTGAAAAACCTGTTGACTGCTACCTCCAAAGTGTGAAATTTCTCTATTAGTTGCACGATCAAATTCTTCTTTGTCAGAACTTTCTTTACTTCTAAAATTGTTTCTATTCTATCATCTACTCCCAAATCATCCAATTCATATCTATTTTTAGAGTTCAGAAATTTGATAATGTGGTTGGTTGTGGTAGGCATTCCTCCCAATTTAGTGTTGATAGTGGAAATGGATTGCTTGGCTTTCTCCATCAACTCTTTCTACTCAAACATAATATAGATACAAGGCCAAATTTCATCCATTGCTTCAATAATATTGTTCCAGATAATTTCTTTAACTTGGGCCAGTGTGTGGCCAATAGAGGACTCAGTTGCTGATTTCCTCCATACTTGTATCTTGCTTTGAGCTCTCTATATCGTTGTTGCATGGAAAGTATCTGTCTCTGTCTTCTGGTCTTGTAGAAGATTGACTTGAGCCTGCAATATTTTGATTTCTTCAGTCTGGAGAGACATGTTCTGCACTGCACTTGCCAACTGATCTGCAACAACCCCTGTGTTTGTTGTAGAAGATGTAGCTGTAGGAATTGATGTGATAGGCAGTGCTTCCAAAGGGACAACAACCATTTTGGTAGCTTGCTCCAATTCTTTGATTATCTTTTCCATCTCTGTCTCCATTTGCTTCAACTATGCACTCTGCTCCATGATGAGTTTCATCATGTCTGCCTTCTGTGACTCTGTTTCATCAATGTCCTTGGTTAGAGGATCTTCTGTGGCTGGTAATTTTAACTACTTCCTTAATAATGCTATGTATGTATTCTTTCTCCTTACAAGCTCTTCTACAACATTGATATTTGCAAGATCATAACCTACCTTTATCACCAAGTCCTCCAAAGATTTGATCCTTGTGTCTTTGGCAAGTGAAAAGACCTTCTCCATCTTCAATTGTGATTGAACATTGGCTAATGTAACTTGAAATTTAGACAAACTCATACCATTGTTAGTGAGATTGGATGAAATCATTTTCCTAGTCTTCTTGTGCATCTCCATTTGGTCAATGGGATGTATGTCTTTCTCATCAAATTCAAATGATGTCTTCCAGTAGTCTGATGTTGCTTTGGTTTGGGGAACCTGTGCTTGGAGGAATGCCATTTGCATTTTACCCTTCTGAGAGTCAAAGGCTGACAAGAGTCTTCTTTGAGAGCTGGAATTCTGCTTCCAAAACTGATTATATGTGTTGATCTTCAAGGCCTCATTTCTCACTTTAATCTCCTTTAAAATGTGAAATATACTCTTTTATGTCTCCCATGTGGTAGATGTGTTGGTCTACATAACCTGTTGTTGATCTTGTGAAGTTGTCGAGGTAGTGGGAGAAAGTGTAGTCCGATGACCCACAGAAACAAGTGGGTCTTTAGTGGTAATGATATTCTCTTGCTCTAAATCCTTTTTTAGGCTTAGTTTGGAATGTAACTTGGCCTTCTTCCTGTACACGATTTTGAAGCCTTCACTGGAAATCTCAATCACTAAAGATGACTCTTCTTCTCTATTCCTCTTTGTTGTTTTCTCCTTTGTGATGGGAGTGTGTACTGTTGAAGATGACACCAATTGCTCCTTTGCATCTTGTAGAGTGTTCTCAGTCCATTCTAGCTAGTTTTTATACTTTTCAATCTCTGGTCTGGTTGTGTGAAAATACACATTATATTTGTTCTCTACCCTTAACTTCGATATGACCCCTAATGGATAATACGACCAGGTGAAACTAAAGCTAAACTGCATCTCTTTCAGTAACTTATCTGCTTCTTCCCATGTTGCCCTGTTGTTGCAAATGAAAGGCCCTATTTGAGCTTTCATTTTGAATTGGGATTTCTTCTTGGCAGCTACAAAGTGAATCTCATCCATATTGAGCATTTTCCTGATGTATTATAGAGAAAAAATCCTTATTAGGAGGAATTTTAGCAGCTTGTAAGGGGCAAGCTCACACCCAAATATCCTCAGCTCTGTGTAATTTTGATAAAGGTACCAATCCCCTATCTGGATTTTTTTTTATAGCTGCAAAACTTTCCTAATTTCTTCACTGATTCTTGGCTCTGTCCTGCTTCTTAGGAGACTGAGTTCTGGATGTACAAACATCTCTATGAATTGTTTGTATGAAACTTATGTTTATTCCTTCATCATTAGTGTAGTCCAGAAGATGACTGACTATTGATTTCCTTCTTCATCCAACTTTTGTTAGACAAGATTGAGGTTGTCTCCCTGAAAATATAAAAACATATAAAATAACACAGAAGCATATTTGAATACTTCCTCAGTCTAGAATTTGATAAATTTCTCATGTATAGAATCTACGAGAAATTGGCTAAAGTTGAACAAGATGAAAGGCTTGGAATCTGAAGAGAAAATGGAAAGAAATCCTATGATTTCCTCATCTACCCACTGATCTAAGTAATAGCCAAGGAGGTAGGAGATGATTGTGATGATTTGCTTCACTCTCTCAAGGAAAATGGAGGATGGATAGGGAGGGTTTTTCTTGGGTAATGGGGCATCTTCAGTCAAGAAAATCTCAAGGGTTTTGGCTCTTTTAGAAAAGTCCAGTTTTTGATACAATTCAACACGTGCTTCATGGGAAAAAGGAGTGGCATTCTCTACTGTAGGAGCTTGCATCATTTGGTCTATAGCTTGGGGAGTGATGGTAAATAGAATTTCTCCAGTGGGGACAATAATAGCTCTTTGGCTAGGCAAATAACATGCATGACATTTCCTAACAAATTCAGGGGTGTTGTGGGTGTTGGGAAAGATATAATGGGGAAAATTAGATTCCCACAATTGAATATGATCAGATTTATTTATAAACTTGTTCTCAAGCCAGCAATACATCTCAAAAAGATCAAATTCACAGAGGGATTCATGGATTTTATAGTCTCTATTTTCCAAAGGGATGTGGTGAAAATCAATGGTAGGGTGGATCAGGGGACTCACGAGTTCTTCTTTGCCCTTTTCTTTCGAAGGCATGATTAGCTAAAGGGTTAGAACACATATGGTGTCTTGATTATGCAGGTTTACAGGGTGCAAAAATAGAATTAAGTTCAAGATAATAGAAAATAAAGGAGCCGACTTAAAGGGAAATTAGCAGGTATGATGCTCGGCCAGGTGAAACAAGTGTAGTTCGAATTGGCTCTCCTATAACAAGACAATGACAATGGCAGTGTATGAACTCAGTAACCGGTTAATGAGCGAAAGGAGGGATTTTATAATGTTATGTACTTTCTCGTTGGTGGTGGTGTAGGTTCGTTGGATTAGTAGTTAAACCATTTAATCGCTTAATGGATTCATTTTGGAGGGAGTGGATGTGATTAGCAGAAGCAACGAGTAGATGACATGGTGAATGGTGACTAGAGGGAGTGCAACAGATAGGGTAGTGGTTTGGCTTGGCAGAGAAACCACTTTTGAGAAGGGGGGGGAGGTGGTTAATGGTTTCAGTGAGGGGGTTGCAAAACCATGTGGTGATGAAACGTTGCAGTGGGCACAGGTTTGAATACTGCCCATTTTGGACCCCCACCGCCCGACGGTAAAGTTCAGATGGTGAGGGGGGTCTCGAAATGTACTGTAGGCCATCGGCTTCTAAGAGGTGGGCGTGGATGATTGGAAAGGTGGCGGGATATTAAGGTGATGTGACAAGACACTTGGTGGGGTAGGGAAAAATGAATTTAATTCATAGCAGGGGAATGATGTGAGTGTAGTGGGGTAGGTAGATGAATAAACACGTGAGCGGGGGGTGACTTTGGGGTATTGAAACTTAGGAATAGGGGATTAATATACCAAATATTAATTGACATATTAAAATTTAGAGTAAAAATTTAATCCTTCGCCTTTTTCTTCTTCACATGAAAATAATATTTAACATTTTACTTAGGATAAAATCTTCATGCTTTTCCTCTAACCACCATAGTGCTTCTACCTACCCTTTTGCATTTCAATTCTTTTTCTAAGCTAACATTTTCTCTTCTTTATTTGCAGGGTGCACTTAAACTAACAGACCTAAATCATTTTTCTTTTATGAAAATATGCCTTATCCTATCACTTATTTCACCATTGACAGATACTAAACTGTTGAATGAATTTTATTTCTACCTAGCTACTGATTTACTAAGATTAAACTGTTTGGTAAATATTCATTCAGTATCCTATTGAACAGAAATTTAAATGTGTTTAATCATGATTAAATTGTATTATTTGAACAGAAATCTAGTCATTGTGGCATTCATAAACAATTTGCACACAACCTTATTTGATAATGAGTTAAAATAACTAACTTATCAGTAGTGGCATTTAGACTTGCAGCACTTTCAATATTATTTTCTATTTTTTCTTTTGTGGGGTTCTTATTTCCTTTTTTTTGTCTTATTTTTTTTAACATACCCTCTTTTCATTTTATTTTTTCATATTTTGGAGATCATTTAATATTGAAATTATGTACAATATAAAATCACAAATATAAAATACTCAAGCTCATTGAGATCATATTATTTATAGGACCCTAACACATACTTATACAAAATAGTCTATACATGCATGCGTAAGAAAACAAATGCATATATCATTTAGAGTCAACTAGATAGCATAGAATACAATACAACATATGCATGAAACATGTTGGATCTTGTTATCTTAAGAATTGTAAGTTCCAGTCATACAATACATCCATGTCCAACCAATAGTTCCGAAAGCGAAACATTACAGCCACGGTCGCCTGCTCCTCCAAAGAGGTGTACTAGCTCTGTGCAATGGAGAAGCCAAGGCTCGTTACAATACTTTCCAAGCTCTCTCCAAAATAGTCTTATCAGAAATTTGGATGACCAAAAGGCTATACAATGAGTTATGAGGGACCATTTATAGCAAAGCATGGGGTGGTCCTTGAAATTCCCCTTTTTAATAGTTCAACTACCCTCATGACTCTTCATCTACTCTATGACTATTACATCCAACTATTACAACTTGACTTACACTTGAAAGGACATTACATTACAATGCACATGTACCCGTGTGAGAGAAATGGCTTGAGAAAGAAATGCTAGACATCACTATGACTTAGACAACCATGGAAGTCCAACTCCTCAACATCCTCATGCTGATTGACAATAACATGTTGATGCCAAGATTGGTAGTCCTTAATGGTGTCCATGTGCTCCACAGTGACATCTGTCTGGAACTTGACTCTTGCCTCCATAGCATCCGGGTACACTACTTGGGCTCCCTTATCCAACTCGTCTAAAAGTATGTGCATCATTGTCTTCAATGTGGTTAGACCAACAACATACTTGTGCATGATGTCTTCACTGATGAGCAAGTCTGCTCTGGTGGCAATGTACATCAACTTGTCGAAGTACGAGTCAAGCTCTAGTCAGACCTGTGCCTTTGTCTTCACCTGGGTGAGAGTCCCAATAGATGGGATCGCATGTGCGCACACCACAACATCCATACTCTTGAACGCACGTGCATGGGAAGCATGTATACTAGTGATGAGTTGCGGGAGCTCTTCATAGTTCTGAATTTGAATCCGGATACGTGCCTTCAGCACGACCGTACTGGCCCTCATCATCTTAGTCAAGTGAAGTGGGGCTCCCTTGTATCTCATCGTCCATATTTGCATGTAATCAACAACAACATGCAAGTTCGTCAAGATACATGCTCTTCTAGCACATCGTTGTTACCATTCATTGAGATGGACGACTGCCTTATGCACGGTGCCAAACTTGGAGTATAATGCTCGCATAACTGTGTCAAGGGACAATACTTCATCTAGTATTGCCTTCTTTATTTCAGCTTGGATGAACGTTTTCACCAACTCTCCTCCTTCCTTGGCCATCTATAGTTCATTAACCATTCGCTCATTCTCAGCTATCAGAAAGAGAACAATTGAGCTAGTGGCTTCAGCATACACTCTAGTTGCATCGGCCAAGGCTAGTGGATGTTTGCGCACGTTAGACATGATCACTCGTTCCTCAACTTGCACAGGAGATGTATGATCCTCTAGAGTTGACACTCTACGAGAATACACAACTCTATGTTGAGACTCGTCGAATGATATGTTGTGCATCTCTACTTTCAGCTAATCTCCAAGGATCTTAGTGCCTCCTTGGTCACTTGAGACTTTCTCATCTTCTGGATGCGGTGAAGCAGGTAACTCAACCTCTTCGTGATGAGGCATAAGGTCAATGTCCTGTTCTGATTCCCATTTCTCCATATCTATATCCAACTGTTGAAGCACTTGCTCTATCTCATGCACAAAGTCTTGCTCCTGCGATGGTTCAACCTGTCTGCGTGATGCTAACTATTCTAATGAATCCACTACCTGTACGGGCAATGTGTCATATTTTTGCACATGTTGCGCCCCCTGTTGTAACTGTTGTTGCTACGCTTCCCTCTCCTGTTTCCGCAACTCTTGTTCCTTCCAGAGTCGCTCCTTCAACTCATGCAACTCCTTCTTTGTCTCTTCCATCCTTCTTTTAGCCCTCTGCCTTTACGCGATTCACTTGTCGTGTTGTTGCCTCCTCACCTCTATAGCCATAGCTACTTTCTCCACAAGTGGATATGCTCGGAACTTGCAGCTTTGCTCCTCCTCCATGTGATTGACAATCTTCCTCTTGCCCTTGTCACACATTGGTATGCTTGCCTATACTACTAATGTCGCTGGTGTTGGTGCTCTTCGGGATGCTACTTCATGTTGCTTCGCAGACCACTCCACAGCGAAGCTGACCTGTTCATTGGGTCTAGAGAAATTATAGAAATATCTCCATGGGTCCTCCTCGACCCAATGAAATGCCCCATGGATCCAGTTGAACTGTACTCTCATGTAGTGATATTTCACAATACAATGTGGGTCATACATATTGTATCTTTGGAGGTTGAATGGATACTTCTTCATTAGTTCTGCTTCAAAATTCACCTCCTTGATACTCTAGATCTCGTATAACCTAATCCACAACAAAAGAGCAGGCCAAGGTGCCTTCTTCTTCTTGTGCCATCTAGCTGTCAATCCTACCGAAATGTGATATGCTACTTCCTGCATGACGAGTATGTCCAAAGAAATCTTTGGTAGAGCATGCAGAGGCTCATCCATGCTGAACATTCATATGAAGGTGTCGGATGGTGACGCATTCCAATCAGCAATGTCTATCAGTGCCTCCATTGCTTCCTTCAACATGCAGGGTGGATCCTATTCAAATATCATCTTGTAGACTTGGGTAACAAAATGATGGGACAGCCGTGTGATTGCTCCTCTGAAGCTGCACTCGGACAACAACTTGCAATATGTGTTCACATCAGTCTCCGTCGGTGACCATGCCCACTCCAAGCCTTGGAACTCTTGTCGGGCACAAATTGCATCTAAGAAGTAGGCGGACATGTAGATCTCTGCTTGCATACATTCGAGCGACTGTTGAGCCTTCGATACCTATTCCTTCAGTTGATGAGCCAACATGTTGGACCAGTTACATGGTTTACCCTCCCTGGCCAGTTGGTCCAACGCGATCACCCAACTCTGTGGGAAGGTTTTTGTCCTTTCTTGGCCACATAGTCAACATGCAAATATGACCAAGTATTGATACGCATTCTGTCGTATCTTCATCTTATAGATCTTTTATCCTGAATCTAGCTGGCTCTTTTACCCAGTTCTTCAGAATGTCTCTAGAGTTTGCATTGTTGCTAGGTAAGTTGAAAGGAGTCTCCATGATAATCACGGGCTTCGACATCTGATACATCTCATCATAATCGTGTGCCCAAAAGGTGGCAATATTCATCTCACTGACACTGCTCAGAGTTATCGTCTCAAGATCATTGTGTGAGATGATCCAATGTATCATGTTCATGCATGGGAACACGAGGTATCTACATGCAATCTTGTACAATCCAGACTTGTGAATGTTCACATACACCTGATGGTCTTCGAGGTCTTTCGTAAAAGTGCCTGCAAATGATTAATTGACCTCTTGCCATTTCAACTTGATGTCCTTGTCTAGAAACAACTTGTTATCTTCATATCTGCTCAACTGCTGCTCCAGATGCACTTCTGTTAATGTCCTTTGATCTTGATCTCTTAGAGGCCATTGATCTTGTATCTTCTGGGAGGCTAGGCGACTGACTGCCAGAACTCTGAAAAAGGCAGTCTAGGTTGTCTCGGAGGCAAGACTGGCTGCTAGATTTGCGCAATGCACAATCCAGGCTGACTGCTAATTGTTGGGATTACGTAATACGCAATTCCACCTGGCAATGATTGTAGGCTAAAGGACTGCATTGTGCAATTTTCTGGGCCAGTAGTCATTGTCCATCAGAAATGCGCAAAACAATCCTAGAGGACAGTGTCTAGGCAGAAATGTGCATTTCTAGAGAGGAAGATAGAGCCTTCCTTTCCCAGATTGTGTAATGTTGTCTGGGTGAGGCAAAGTCCAGGCCAAGGCTGCCCGATTCACCAACGGGCAACTGAAAGAAAATCTAGAAGTGAATGCATAATGACACTAAGTGAAAGCAGAAGTGATTGATCGTGCATGCAAATATTGAATGAAATATTCAGTAAACAGATCAATATGCATGTGGGTGAAGCTAGTCGCCAAATCGTCAACCATTCGTGCAAAACAGTTTCATGCGTGCGACAGTAGTGAGATAGCAACGAAAACTGAAACGGTGCTAGTACAAGCTATTATTCATGTAAATGACAACAAGTGTTCAAATAAATCAAGCAAACAACACTCACACAAGCAAAAACACAAAAAGCGACAGAAATGCTGAAAAAGACAAGTTGAGACTACTTACGTGTGACTAGCTGAGCTAGATGTGTCGAAGAGTCCTGGATGTGTTATGGGATGTCAAATCTCCAAGATCAATGTGAAAGAATGAGCTTTGATGCGTCGAATAAATAATTTTGGGCTCATGACGCGCATGCTACAAATCTAGGAAAATCGACACTTAGAGGAAATTTTATAAACGAACTTTGCATGTAACCTCTAGCTGGTAAAAATAGCTCCCTGAATCATGGGATGCTTTTTGCATGTTTCCTTTTTCTATTCCAGGAAAAAGCAAGCCACGCATGCAGGTCAAGTTTCCTTAGTCCCGGTTGGAACTGGTCAACCCAACTGCTCATGCATGAGGCTACTCAACTGTTGGAAAGAAATGTGCATTTCTAGTTAGGATTTGGGTTAGCTACCAAGGATATTTGCCAATTTTTGGGCAGAGCAACTGACTACTGCCCAAGATTGTGCAATTCCTGGGCTGAACAGGCCTACTGGGGAAAATTTCACAATTATCATTGTGAGGGTTGACTGCAAAAATTGTGCAATTCTAGAGCCTAGCAGGCTGCCAAACAAAATTATGCAATTTCTGGATGGAAGGATGGTTTCCCTCCAGAATTGCACAATTTCTTGGGGGGTTGCTCAGCCTGCAACTAGACCAAGTCTAAATGAAGAGCATGTGAGGGGGATGCATCGAGCTTTGATCAACAGGCTGTCTTTGTGCAAGAAAAACACTGAATCTTGTGTACTTGGCGAAGCAAGACAAGATGCTCTGAAGATTGGTAGGGAGGCTCCAAAATGAAGCTAAGGAAAAATTTTGGAAGGTGGTTGTAGCCGCTACAACAACACCTTCATAGCATCACCCAAAATTAATTGTATATATTTATTGCCATTGAAAATAAGTTCCAAGATAAGTTTCATACGTCTATTATGGTTTGTCACTTTCCATTTTCTCCATTTTTATGTTTAAATTCTTTCAATTTAATTACTAATTCAATTATTTATGAAAATTACACCTTATTTCTTATTAATTAAATTTAAAAATATTCCTTTTTTCCTAATTTGAATTTTCTAATCTATGATTCAGGTTTATTTTATCTCTAAAATTTTCCACCAACTACTTGGAAAAAACATGGAGACATTTAATCATTATCAATCATATAATTTTCAAAAAATAGAATACTCAAATGTATTGAGACCATTAAATATAAATATTTTAAACAACAAATTTATTAATAAATCATTAATTAAAATATGGCATTTTCATAATTCAAAAGTTTGAATGACAAAATTTTTATACAATGTATCATGATATCATTGGGTAAATTCATATAAAAATAGACATTTTTATTGACATCGTTACAACTTTTTGGTGGAAATTATTTTAATACAATTTAGTGAACTTTATCAACAAAGTAATTAATGGGATGCGTTTATGAGTACTCTAATCAATAAGCGTTGAACAATTCTGTAACTCGATAAGCATTTCAGAAAAATCCGTGATTCAATTACCAATGGATCTTTTTTGACAAATCTATTATTTCATTTAACATGGACGTTTAATATAAGATTGAAATGTGTTTAAAAACATTCTCTTATACCACAAAACATTATGTTGGAGCTCCACTGGTCCTTAGATCTTGATTCTTGGTGTGTTGAGTGCTAATCAATTGGCAAAGCTTCTGGTAGAGGTTGCGGCGGCTCAAAGTATTAAGATCAAACAACTGCAACGTTATGAAAACATATGAACATATATGCTAATTGCAAGCTTTGAGACTTGGATGAAAGATCTACCTGATCAGTTACTCAAAATCTACCTGATCAGCAGCCTGTCAGGGTTAGGTTTTGTGATAACATAATCCAAGTTCTTTGAGACTTGAATGAAAGAGATGTCCATGTAAAATCTTTGTAACCCTAATAAAGCGAGGTCTTGCTTTTATTAATTTCCGAAAGAAAAAAATACATGAATTAATCTTAAGCTTGGATTTTTAACAGTGCAAAAGAAGATTTATGTAAAACCATGAATAATTGTTATCCTTGGATTTTTAACAGCGCAAAAGATTTATGTAAAACCATCAATAATTGTTATCCTTGGATTTTTATGAGCGCAAAATATTTGCATGTGTTTTTATTGTTAGCTAAATTTTTAACAGCGATTCTAAATCTTTTTAAAGAATCTCAAAATTAAACTTTAGAAGTCCAAGAATACATCCAGCCATTGATGACGCTCCTGCTGCACAGTCCACTTGCTTCTTCACTTCAACAGCACTCCAGCTTCAATCCAAGCAAAATAAAAATCACAGAAAATCTGAAGGCACTTCCAAGCTATGCTCTCTCAGCTAGATGGTGTAAACAACTGAAGGGGATTGAGATGCAAGCTTGGGGACCAAACAAATGAATTTATAGCCAAGCTTCCATCAAGCTTCTAATGGCTATGTGTCATGTGTTCCACAGATCAAGGTAGAGAACTTCAGATGGAGTAATGGACCACTTCAGAAGCTCCAACCAGAAAATTAATTAACTGCAATTGATTTCCTTAATTTAAGGAAATTACTGCAGTTGGTTTCCAAAAATTAAGGAAAGACTACAGTTTAGTTCCATAACTGTAGGTTACAGTTGGAGAAAATTAATGGAGCTTAACATTCTCCCATTTGGTCCATACTTTCAAACATAATGTCTCAACTTAAAAACCATTGATAATCTGTATCAAGTAATAGATACATGAATCATGGCGATGAGTCCTCTAATGACGAGTATTATCTTCCATGTATTACTATGTATTTATTCTTATTATAATTTATGTGGCAACAATTTCTTAATGAATAAACCTTATGTTTATTCTTGGTCCTTCTTAAATGAATTTTCTCAAATCAACTTAAGGTGCACATAAATATGAGAAAAAACATCACAATAATTAAGAATTTCATTAAAATAGCATTGTCCATACAATGAGAAACTACATAATGGAACCAAGTCCCATATTCATTACATGATCCTTAAATTTAAATGGTGGCATGCCCTTAGTCAAAGGATCAGCGATCATCAATTCAGTGTTGACGTGCTCAATGACCACTTTCTTTTCTTTAACACGTTCCCTTATAGCTAATTACTTAATGTCGATGTGTTTATTTCGACTCCCATTTTTGTTGTTTTTAGCCATAAATACAAAAGCTGAATTATCACAATATATTATTAATGGCTTAGAGATAGAATCCATAATTCTAAGCCCAGAAATGAAACTCTTAAGCCATACACCATGTAAAGTAGCCTCAAAACAGGAGATGAACTTGACTTCCATAGTGGAAGTGGCAATCAAAGTTTGCTTGGCACTCCTCCATGATACAGCTCCACCGGCCATCATAAAAATGTGACCTGATGTTGATTTGCATGAATCAACACATCCAGCAAAGTCAAAATCTGAGTAGCCTATTACTTCCAAGTTGTTTGTCCGTCTATACATAAGCATGTAGTCTTTGGTTCCTTGAAGGTACCTCATTACTTTCTTTGCAGCTCTCCAGTGGTCTAAACCTGGATCACTCTGATATCGTCCCAACATTCCCACAACAAATGCAATGTCAGGTCTTGTGCAGACTTGAGCATACATTAGGCTTCCGACAGCAAAAGCATATGGAATGTTCTTCATTTGTTCCCTTTCTAAGTCGTTCTTCGGGCATTGGTTCAAATTGAACCTATCACCCTTCAAAATGGGAGCTACACTTGGTGAACAATCCTTCATCCAAAATCTCTCTAAAATTTTGTTAATTTAGGTTTCCTGTGACAGACCCAAGATGCCTCGAAATCTGTCTCTATGGATCTTAATGCCAATGACATAAGATGCCTCACCAATATTCTTCATATCAAAATTTTTAGAGAGGAATTGTTTCACTTCATGTGGCAAACCCTTATCATTGGTTGCTAGCAAAATGTCATCCACATATAAAACAAGAAAACAAATTCTACTCCCACTAACTTTTAGGTATATATATTGATCCATAATGTTTTCTACAAAACTGAAAGAAGAAATTACATTATGGAATTTCAAATACCATTGGCAGGATGCTTGTTTTAAACCATATAATGACTTCTTGAGCTTGCAAACTAATTGCTCACCATCACTAGAGGGGAATCCTTCAGGTTGTTTCATGTAAACCTCCTCCTCTAGATCTCCATTAAGAAAAGCTGTTTTCACATCCATTTGTTGCAATTCCAAGTCAAAATGGGCTACTAATGCCATAATAATGCGCAAAGAATCTTTCTTAGATATAGGAGAAAAGGTCTTCGTGTAGTCGATTCCTTCTTTCTGAGTGAATCCTTTAGCAACAAATCTTGCCTTGTATC
>APFE031229304.1:537272-567964 GCA_000404065.3 Pinus taeda | reverse complement strand
GTACCATTGGTACCTAAGTTTACTTATTTTAGAGTAATATATTATTAATAGGATTATTAAAATAAAAATAATAATATTTAATGTGTTAATATAATTTTGACCTTGACTTAAGGTTCAAAATAGCCGTTAATTAGCCGTTAGGTAGCCGTTGGAGTCTCTGCACAGTCTATTTAACATGCTAGGCTAGATTTGTTTCTTCAACTTGTCCTGACGATGAACCACACTAGTTGGTTCGAAATGCGTCGACAATGATCTTTTTCATGTGATTTTATGCCGAAACTCTTCTTATAAAATTAATGGATCACAAAAGCCTCACTTCTTCAATGAAAATATTTTAAAAAACGACTTACTTAACCTCCTAATGGATAACATAGACCATTTCCAACAAATATATACCTTGATGTTGATCATACCACCTTTTCCTTTCCCTATGTAGATAACATAGGCCATCTCCAATAAATCTGTACCTTGATGTCAATTATGCCACTATAGTGTCTTTTAAAAAATATATATATAATTAAAAAGTCGAAAACAATTAAATAAACCAATATTTAATTTAATTATCTCAATTTATTAATTACAAATCATATAACCAAACACAATGTAAATCATATTTTTTTAATTAAATGAAAGATACCATCGTGTTAAGAATAATCCTTGCTCCGAAGAGAGTCATTTATAATATTAGTCATATAATTTATGAAAACGAATTATGGAAAAGCACAATGAAGGTGTCACATGCTTTAATGATATCATCTTATTATTTGACCGCATGCAGTGACAGACCAACCGTGATGTCGTGCACCTGTCTCGCAATGGTCCATTGGCTGAGTCTAAGGGGAATATATTTTAATGGATGAAAAATATTAAAAAGTACTGGAGTATTGATTATGGTTTTAATCTGGCAAAGTGGTATCATAATGAAAATTAATTAAAAAGGATATTTAGTGGTTAGAAAAGAAATTTAGAATTTTTATTTTTAATATAATTTTTACATCTGATCATTCAATTTAAAATAAGATAAAATTAGTTAATTAATTTATATTTTTCAATTAAAAAATTAAAATTAAATCTTATTTTTTAAAATATTCAATTAAAAAAAGATAATAAATGGTTTTCAAAAGTTTACAAGCTAATTGAAGTTAAATCAATTTAAATAACAACTATATCTACCTTTCAATACGTATAATAACATTCCCGGATGCGGGTGTCTTACACGCGTAGCAGACCAGAGGCTCGTCACATGGACATGTATCAACCCGAACGAGCCACGCAGTACCCTGCAGACTATTTCATAAGGGCGCTTGCAGTTGATCCTCCGCGAGTGTTATTACCCGTCCTTTCCGCCTTTATTGTCCTCCTACAAATATGTGAGATTGCGCTTCAAATGCCGGGAACCTCTGTCACATTCCCGCATTCTTTCGAAGCGTATGGGCACTCGGTGGCAGCGTTGGAACATCCTCTGGTTCTGTGGGGGATTGCGCAAGGACATTCCTGCTCTTTGGTAAACTTGGCAATGCAGCGCGAGCGTCTGAGAATGAGCAGTCGTCGAGGAAGCTCAAGGGGTCAAGCTTCAGCTCAGAGGACCGCAATTTCTCCCTCTTCCTCAGTTGAGGTAACTTCTGACCATCACCGCTTCCATGGTAGAGCAGCAAGCCGTGGCAGAGCACCTGGGTGTGGAGAAATCCTGGAATGCGGACACACAGCGCATCCCACAGTCAGGTATAGAATTCCCTGCACTCTGGCAAATTCCACATTAATCGTTTCAGTTTCTGTTGAGCATTGCGGTAATTCTAGAGGTCAAGTGGAAGCAACGTAGGGAAACCCTCCTCCGGCTCAAGGGATTGCACCCACAATTGATATGCAGGTGCCTACTATTGATCTGCAACACCCTATCAGGGAAAGCTTTTCCCTAGCCACTCAGGCTGCCCTTGCGGGCCCCAGCGAACCAGCTCAGAGGATCCAGCTCTCCGACTCGGATGACCCCCAGCAATTCAGGGGCAAGGGGGAGGAAGAGTCGTATACCACCGACGATGAATAATTCAACCAACAATTCGCTCTCAGCTGCCGGGAAGGGAAATCTTTTCTCTGTTTTCGCTCCTCGTTATCTGTATGTGTTCGATTTCAGTCTAGATTTCAAAATCTATGTGTTGGCTATCCATATGTTATATGTGTCAGCCATAAGCAATGTCATGAGTCGTAATGTTAGTCTGTCATAGCATCCAATTTTTGTACCTGTTTAATTTTGGATATGTCTAAACTTGGGAAAACTGTCAATCTCTCGGCAGGAGTTACAGGGCCACGGCTATTGTAATACTGATGTAATTTTTGACTTTTTGTAATATAATATAATAGCCTGATTCAAGAAAAAATAATAAAAAGAAAAAATAATAAAATAGAAAAAAAATAAAAAATAAAAAATACGTATAATAACATAAAACATCAAATATCCCGGATCCGGGTGTTAATACTGCCCTAAATGGCATTCATGCGCACTTAAGATGCATGAGGTTGCCACCTGCTTCGCAGCGTGGAGCCCCAGAAACAGATTGGAGGCGGGGAGAAGGTTATTATGACCTTGGCACGGTGCAGGACAGCGCCATTAATGGCGAGCGAAGCCCGACGCGGTCTGTGGAGCGGTATTTACAGGCGGCAATTCAGTAAATTTTTCATTATGCCTTCGACTGAAGAATACTCTATTCAGTTTGTTGTGAGTTCAGTGGGTGAGGTCGACAGGGAGCCCCGCCTGAGAGGGGAAATTCGAGTTGGTTCTGGCTCGAATTGGCAGCCCTTCAACTCCTCCGGTGCTCCACGCTCTGGAATTCCGTTATCAGTTTGGGGTAAGTGCTTCATCCGCGATAATTTCAGTTTTTCTGGCTCTGTTTCTCGGTTCAGTGTCTCCATTGTATTCTGTTCGGTTTCACAACTCGGTTCGGGGTCTTTGCATGCTCTGAGGAGCAACTCTGGTTTCCACTCTGCCTCGTTGAAAATCACTGTCCTTATTTGCACCATGAAAAAACCTGGGAAGCGCTCTCGCTCCGGGGATAGACCTGGCAGCAGCAAGCGACCCGCTGCTCGCCCTCAATCCACTCCTCTGCTCACCACCATCAACCTCACTTCTCCCCCTGAGGATTCCCCTGCTTCTAACCCCACCCGCCATCCGATACCCAACAGCGCTTTCCAATCGACCCACTTCAAATTTCAGAGCAACCTGAACCGCCCCTTGATTTCTGCCCAGATAACCATCTTGATGACGGAGGAAATCAACCAGGTCCCTCCAATATCCTGCATAGACCTAAATTCTTCCAACAGTAGTGACCATTCCTCTGCCCAATTCGCCATGGCTGCAAAGAAGGAGGATGTTCCAGTGATTTAGGTCGACTCGCCTTCTCCAATTCCTCCCCTGAGTGACTGCATCAACCTTTTCCTGGACCCCGATGCTGGCAACACCGACAAAGACTAGGAAGGCAACGTGGAGCATGACAAAGATGGGCTCAGCCACGACGACGCATGTCAGCAAGATGAGGAGACACAGGGGGAAGAGGACAGTTGAACAGATGGCACTTTTGGTTTTTTGGAAGCCTGCTTTGGGTGTTGGCTCAGTTTTGAGAATTTCCAGCCGCGGCGAATGCAATTATCTTGGTCTCAGTACTCTCTCTCCCAGTTTCTCAGTATTCTCAGTACTCTCTTTCTCTGTTTCTTTGTAATGCCAATGAATTTGGCAGTTTGTTTAGTCTATCTGGTTGTTAGCTTGGATGAAATCCCCAGCTCTTCTACTATGGGGAATTTTTGTAACATATGTGATGAGCAGGCTTCTGTAGCTGCCCCCTATTGTAATTTTATGTTTACCAGTTAATAGAAATAGCATAGTCTTTTACCGAGAAAAAAAAAAACATAAAACATCAAATATAAATCTCAAATATTCTCGTTGTTACCATTTGGTTTTTTCATGCAAGATAATACCAAACTCATCATGGCATATAACTTTTGGCTCATAATGCGTGTTACAACAATATGAATTGTATTTTATTGATTAAATTGGTGTCATCATAGAAATAGATAAATTTTATTATTTAAAAATTAATTAATTAATTATATATATATATATATAATATATAATATATATATATATATATATAGATATATTTATATATATATATATATATATATTAAAAAATATTTAGTGATTTGATTTTTTATTATATATATATATATATATTGCATTAAATTAAAATATTGATTTTTTTAAAATTGGAGTTTTAAAATATAAAATATCTGGGAAAAACGTTTTTAATAAATGTTTATGAAAAAATTATATCCATTTAATAGAATGATATATTTTATGAAAAAAAAAATGTTTTTTACATTATTTTGTAATTTAATTTTTATTGAGGTATGTGATCACTTTCTAACAATAACAATTTAGCAGAAGAATATGCACTACATCAAGGCATCATATAAAGGTTTAATGATAACAAAAGACCTACAAATTTCTTCATTAATTGTGGTGATTTACCGTTTATTTTCCATTATATCTTGTTAATATCTTGCCTAAGGATAACAGGTTGAAGAATGTCATTAAAAGGATTAAAAGCATCACCTTCCTTTTTAGCTCTATTACTTTTTGTCATGTGATAAGGGTTAATAACCATGAAGCTAGTGTAAAAGAAAATAAAGGAGTTTAAATGAAGCTTGGCGAATTAAATACAAATGGGCAAGTTTTATTGTGCCCCTTGCTTGACCATGTATTTAAGAATTATAGTAAACAAGGGTCCTCAATGGCCCATTTATCTCTCTATCAATTAGGAAAAGTGGCAATTGCTCAAGCTTAGATTCATGCAAGGGTGCCTTTAAAGTTTCTTCCAAGCTTTGGACATCGTCATTCATGTGTCATCCCTATCATGGCTACAATTCTTAGCAGTTATGGGATAATTATGCAAATGAGTGTGCACTTAAGGCAACAAATATGTAAAATCCCCTTCCACTCTAGGATAGATCTACACTGAGAAGCATGGTTTAGGAAGAAGTCAATTCATGGAAAGAGGAAGGACAATCGCCATTCCTTTCCTCCTCTATCAATCCTAGCTTCCTCAGGTTGGCTTGTGGTGGAATTGTACTACACTGATGTCAATGGGATTGGGGTTCCTCTATCAATCCCAACTTCCTTAAGTTGTTTTGTGATGGATTTGTGCTACACTGATGTGGGTGGGATTGGGGTAATTATTTGGGTTAATCTGCATCATGTGGAGAATGGTTTAAGGACAAGACATTTTTTCCGAGTCATGTTCGAGGTTATACTTCAAGTTTCAATTGTGCAGCAACATGTGTGGTAGGAGAATTCCAATTCAAATATGGAAGTGTTTATATACGTTGTGTTCTTTGCTGCCTATAGTTCATACCTCCTCGTGGAAAGGAGACACATCAATTTTGTTAACAAATTAGATCGATGTAGGTGGATGATGTATCCTCCCATGATAAATAAGGGTGGGTGTTGGCTTTTTAGTCATTCTTTCCTCCTTACAATGAGTTATTGGAATTTTTCCTTTGGGCCTACTTAACATGACAATCATTGATCATGGAAATCTATGAATTATAAAGCATCTTAGTGACCTGTAGGAGGGTGGAACACTCTTACATCCCAATTTGTCTCTCTATTCATTGAATTAAAAGGTGTTTTAATTAGGTGGTTCCTACTTTGCATTGCTTTATATGCTTTCATGTTTGGGTTATATGGGTATATGAATTATGATAGTTTATCTAATATGTTGGGTGGGGATATCTTAAATTACCTTGGAGTCAATTTGAATTTTGGGGTGGTTGTTCTGCATTTTAGTAACTTCAATATATTTGCCAAATAGAAGTGTGCATGGTTTTCAATGTCACTGGTTTGTTGGGAGTGGAGGGGGTCTATTTTTTTGTGATATTGGCACTGGCATAACCCTAGGTTGCAATGAAACTGAACAGGTGTCCTTTGATATCTATCTTGAATTCATGAACCCAGATTGTGGTTCTAGAACAATGGATGCTTCACAACATCATCAACTACAAAAATTGCAAGATGATATTCTTGTCCTTCAGATGAACCACAACCAAACAATATCTTGTTTAAATTCCTCAATGAACTTTTTGATTGAACATCGTACTCTAATAAAGAAATCAGAAGATGAAATCATTGACATTCAACAAAAAGTAGAGCATCTCTAGTTTAATCTAAGACAACAAAGTTCAAAATCCTTAGTCAGCGCCTCAACCAATTCTCCTCAACTCCATGTCCCAAATCTAAATGAATGAAGTGTTGAATATTAGCATGGGCTCTACTCCAAACGTAGATTTTTCTTAATATAAATTCTTATTTCAATTTATAAAAACATAATAATATTATTACAATTAAATGGTAATTGTAGTTATGCATTTAATTGTGCTAGTTATTTAATTTAACTTGGATTGTAATTTTTTTAATTAAATAATATATATATATATATAGAGAGAGAGAGAGAGAGAGAGAGAGAGAAAGAGAGAGAGAGAGAGAGAGAGAGAGAGAGAGAGAGAGAGAGAGAATATTGAAGTTATTTGATGTTTTTTTAAATGAAATGGATACCATTTATATTATAAAAGTTGGATGCATGGTCAAAGTCATTTACACACTTCTATGATTTCAGAGGCTTCAGTGTTCCAATATATCCATAGAATAATTTTCTTGCCTCTATGGGCTATTTGAACAACAACTTTACATTGATATCTTCCATAAATATTGCAAAACACCCCCAAAAATAGAGCATACTTGCAATACATAAAATACACATTAGAAATTTAAAAGCCCTGGAGGGCCCAGCTTCTACAACAACTACTAAATTTTCTTCAGGGCCACAAGATGTGTCTTCTCCATGTACTTTAGCATATTGAACCTTAGTTGTTTTCTCCCCAATTCCTTCCTCCCCATCATTCTGATTGACATCATATTCCCAACTAATGGGGTGTCCCCATTAACTTGGAGCTTCAACTCTAATAGCTCAACCTCCAAATTTTCCATATTCTTGTTCATTTTGGTTTGCATCAATTCACAACGTTTTTCCATTAATTGAAACCTAGGTTCCTTTTCTCTCTCCACGAGTTCCATTCTTCCATCAGAGATTTCCATCATCCCCAATACTGCCTTGGACAAGTTATCCACATACTACCTCCAGAACTCTTGGTATTTCTCTGCAACTTGCTCCTCAAAGGTTTCCAATTCCTTCCTTTTCAAATTCATCTTGCAGTACCACAGGGAAAGCCTCGGGGTTCTAAAATTGGCAGGACACCCCCAAGGATCCCCTGCATATATACTAGTGACTCATGAAGCTAAAAGATTCGACGCTTGAGAGAATAATTAATTTGTGGGTCTGCATGAATACTTTGCTCTGTGAAATGGGTAGGATTTGCCATGGAATTTAAGCCTCGACCTGGACTGCAGTGCTTTGCATTTAATACCATAGTGCATAATTATTGTGATTGGATCACTGACAAGTTATAATAGTTCACATCCCATTTAATACTTGTATTATTCCCTTGCCAACTATCAAATTGACACAGTATTATATTCAAGGAGCAAGGAATGTTGTACACACCACCTCCATGCACTAATGCACATCTACAACGTTCGACATATGTGTAGTGTTGGGGGAAAATGTCTAACTCTGCTGGTGAAGCCTTCAAACACATTACTTCGCCCATTTTCAAGGAATGGCTAGATTGGTCAGTTCATTCATTTGAGAACAATTGAATGAACCTCATGGGAGAGGAGAAAGAAACCTTTGATTTTAATTTAGTTCCAGTATTCCTTGCCTCAATGTTTCCCCTTGATTGGAAAGTTTATCTGTGACCGTGATGCCTATATATGTGATAGAGGAAAATATCTTCAAATTTCTCCGACTGTAAAGAAATATTGTTCAATATTGCAAAATTAGGGGATCCTTACTCAATCTTTAATTTGAAAACTTGCTTTATGATAATCATCGAATCTCCTAAAACTATTTTTTTTTATGCCTTTATTGATGACAAGCTCCAATCCTTTCCAAAGTGTCAAATATACAACCTGATTATTAGTTGAAATTCCCAATCCTCAAGCATTATTAATCTATGTTTGTTCTTTGAAACAAAGGATCAACCCTCCTATTGCTTCCACCCCTAAAGTTATTTGATGTTATTAGGGTAAGTTTTTTTTTAGTAATGCTTGTACAATTTAAAATTGTAATTGCCGCTCCTTGCCAAAATAGGCAATCTGTTTTATTTTTAATGTCAAACATCTTTCCTTTTGTATTATTTTAACATCATTTTAAAATAATATATTTAAAATTGCTTTTTTGTAATTCATGGTAAAATCTAAAAAACCAAAACAAAGAAAAATCATTTGTTTAGATGTTTTTGTTATGATTTGTTTAAATGTTTTTGTTATTATTTGTTTAAATGTTTTTGTTATTATTTTTTTCAAATGTTTTTGTTATTATTTTTTCAAATGTTTTTGTTATTATTTTCTTACATTTTGGGTATTGTCCTTTACTTTTTCTAAGGGGAATATGAAATCAAAACAAGGAAAAATTAGTTATTTAAATGTTTTATTATTATGGTTTATATTTTGACTATTTTCTTTTCATTTTTTAAGGAGCATGTATACCATAGTTCAAAGACTAAAAAAAATTAGATTTTTAGGCAAAGTTGTATTTTTTTATGGAAAGCCACGAATAAATGTTGTTATCCAGTGACAGCTACAAGATAGGGCCATACAAAGACATGCCCATCTCACAAAACCTATGTTCTTACACACAGTCTTAATAGAGTTGTCCAAAAGCATGGGGTCAACCTGGTAAAGTCCCTGCACATAATTCTTTAGTCGTATGTTTCACCTACATGGGCTTGTGGTTGCAGGAGGATACCCTAGAGCGCTTATTAGCACTGCATTGAATACATAGAGGATGCCTCAGCTTTGAAGACACACAAAACGAGAACTAGGGTTATGTTCAATGACAGACACCGTGGGGGGGTCCATCCCTCGGCCCTTCTCCTCATCATCTCCTCAGTCACACACTACATCTTCTCCTACAATAATTTCCGTCAACCCACTAGTTCGGAATTGATTAAAATCGGTTAAAACCAGTAATGAGAAATTTGTGAGGATATAGGAAAGTATTTCAAAGGTGCAGGTAAATCCCAATAAATCTAGAGTTATAACTCTTAATCTTGCTTTAAGGGGATTTGTAGGGCAATTTATGGGAATCTAACCATGCCCTAATTACCTCACATGATGGGTGTATAGGAACTAGAAGCCCTTGGTTAAGGGACAAATCAAATGTGATTTTTGTGGGAAAGGCTTCTTCACCTTTTTTAGCACAAAGAAGATCAGCATTTTATCTTCCAAAATGGACCATATTTTATGGGAACTCAAGGGTTGTATTTGGATAGATGGACATTGGAAATTAACCTAAAAAATGATGTCCCATCTATTGTTCTAGTTTGGGTCAAATTATCACATCTCTTGCTTCATTGTTGGGACGATGATGCCCTAAGAAATGTGGGAAATGCATTGGGAAAATATATAGATATGGCAACGGTTAAAGATTCAGTGTATGTATGTCCTAGGATTTGTGTTAAGTTGATTTAGAGAAAGATCTTCCTCAAGCAATCCAACTCTCTCTAAATAACTAGGCATTTATCCAACGTGTAGATTATGACCAAATCATGTTCAAGAGTAGGCATTGTCATGATTATGGGCTTTCAACAAGAAATTTCCCAAAAAAGGGAGAAACTACTAATATCCAAGAAGATGGAGGACAATGGCACACTCAAAGGAAGAGAAAAGGTGTGAATTGGTAGGCATATAAAAAAGGTCAGGCCCTCAAGTCTAGGGATCCTCACGCCTCCTCAAGCAAGAATCTAACAAATCTGATCCAATCAGAAAGGGAGATGACTCTGATAATAATCCCAGATCAGTGAAACCATTCACCTATTTAGAGGGTGATATCGACAAAGGATATATAACTTGAGAAGCAGTAATGGAAAAATATCATAAGAGGCAAGAAGATATAGATCAAATGGAATTAGGAGGACTCATAAATCTGAGAGAGCACCCGGCGCTTCAAGCTACAGAGGAACAAAGATCTAAAGAATATGATAATTTCGTGTCTTTGAAAGCATGAACCATTCCACAAGAATATTTTGTTCCAACAAAGGAGAAGTCAGAAAATGAGGTGGAAAGATATGTTGATGTTCTAAGAAAAGAGGATTTTCATTCACCTAGAAACACAAGGAAACGTCAAGAATCTTTGGTTTTTAGATTTACAAATAAAAAATCAAAGGGTGAAAAGGAAATTCATGAAAAGCCACATAAGGAACCAAGTCGTCACACAAATAAAGATATTAGAAGTGAAAATTTAGAGAAGAATAAAGTATTAGGGTTCTCAAAGTTCATTGGAAAAGGGCTTCCACACATTCCCTAAACAAACCCAAGACAAGGAATTGGGGGCAGAAAAAGAAGCCAATTTTGGAAAAAAGGAGAGAAATATGAAAGGATATTCTATATTTGCAAAGAAATTTGAAGAATGTAGATTTTTTATTGTAGATTCAAACTGCATATTGTAATATGCTAAAATAATTGACTTGAATCTACTCCACTCATCACCGGAAACAAAAATTGATCGATGAAATCACGAAGCAGAAAAGGAAGAAATTCAACCACACATAACAAAATAATTTTCTAGGGAAAGCCTCAGCTAAAAAACCATGTTATCTGTGTATTGCATTAACCAGAAGATCTGAGAAGAAAATACAATTATTTTTTCAACCCGAACAATCTCTGCACAAGTACAATCTCACTCGCTGCTTCACAAACCAGCTCAAGCCAATACTTAGCCAAATCTATTGCCTGCAAAAGTCCTACTTCCTTGCGATGTTCCCTTGGGAATTAGCCCATATTTAATTGGGAAATTCCTCGTTCATAATTGTGCAATCCATCCATAGGCCTTCCTCTGATTTCATGCACCATCAATTTAATTTAGATGATTTCACAACTGAAGTACATTGTCCCTTAACTCTAATATCAACTAGGTATTCCTCTGAACTGACATGCATGAGTTATTTATGAGTGAAGTATCAGTTATCTAATTGATCACTGTATGTGAATTAAATCCAATTTAATTCACTTGACCTCTCACTAGTTCCTCCAATAGTTAGAACTAGTTTAACTGAATTAAACTAGGTTAAATTGAATTAAATAATTACAACTCTATAAGAACTCAACCTAGGCCCCTAAAATTTAGGGATCACTCTGCATAACTCTAGATAGAGTCCCAACTCAAATTTATTGAGCCAAATAAGTCAACTTAACTTAGTTAACTGTTACAAGTTGCTATGAGAATAGAATTACAATTTAATTCCCAATTTAATTCAAGGACAAATTAAATTAGGATTTTCTTGTAGCTATTTTTAACCCTCCCTCTCAACAAGAAAGGGATTATCTTCTACCCCAATCCTGCCTCTATGAAACTCGAATTTACATCTTGACAATGCCTTTTTCAAAATATCTGCATCTTGCTCCTCTGTAGGAATGTACTCCAGCAATGTGATTCTCCTTTGCACACAATCTCGTAGAAGGTGATACCGAATGTCAATATGCTTGGACCGATCAAGTAAAACTAGATCCTCAAAGGGTTTGATACAACTCTAGTTGCCACAATAAATCACTATTGGATCCATTTGCTGACCAAACAACCCAACAAGGATATTCCTCATCCAGATAGCCTCACAAGCTTCTTGACTACCATCCAAGTACTTTGCTTCTATTGAACTAAGTGCAATTGATCTTTGCTTCATGTTGTACCAAGAAACTATTGTTGACCCAATATCAAATATTCCCCCTAATGTGATCTTCATGTCAGATGGACTCCCTACCTAATCTGCATATGTGAAGCCTTGAAGCTTCACTCCCTCTGTCTGTCTCTACCAAAGATCAAACTGAGGGGTGCTTATGAGGTATCTCAACACATGTTTCCATGCCTTCCAATACAGTTTGGTTGGCTTAACCATTGCTTGACTAAGTTGGTTGACTAAAAAACACATGGTTGGTCGTGTGTTCACCAAACACATAAGTGAACCCACAAGATGTCTATAAATAGTAGCCTCGACTACTTTGCCTAAAGTAGCATCCTCCTTCCTCCAGTTACCTGCTAGAAGAGTCTCCATGTGGAACTTCTTCAATATCTCATTAGAATACTTGCCTTGAGAAACAAACAATTCCTCATCTCCTTTCCATACTTCCATACCAATAAATTAATGCATCAGCCCCGAATCCTTCATCTCAAACTCTCTTGCAAGATCCTCTTTGCAAGACTTCATTAGTGTCTCATCACTTGTCAGAATCAAATCATCAACATATAATATTATAATCAACAATTTACATTCAACCATAATATGGTAAAGGTTCGCATTTGCTTCACTTTGGGTGAAGCCCAACCCAGTGAAATAACTATCAATCCTAGTGTACCAAGCATGGGTGCTTGTTTCAATCCATACATCGCTCGCTTGAGTCTGTACACATGCAACTCTTTGTTTAAGGTCTCAAATCCTTCTGGCTACTCAATATACACCTCTTCCTCAATCATGCCATTAAGGAATATGGTCTTTTCATCCATCCTATGTATCTTCCATCCCATTTGCGCTGACAATCTAGAATAGATCTAATTGATGAATACCTTGCTATAGGAGAAAAGGTCTCATCATAATCAATTCCCTCCACCTAAGAGAACCCTCTAGCCATAAATATGGCCTTGTGTTTCTCCACACTCCCATCTGCTACTTTCTTTACCTTGAAATCCATCTGGAACTCACCACTGACTTGTTTACTAGCCTTGGGACCACCTCCCAAACATTGTTTCTGATAATGGAATCATACTCCTCAACCATGGCATCAACCCACACAGATTGTTGCACTTCTTCCTTGAATGAGTATGGATCAATCTCTACACTCTCACTCGTTAGAGCCATGTAGTCAGTGTACCACTCTAGTGACCTCCTTTGCCTATGCTATGATGTGGGTGCTCCCACATTCTCTCTAGCATCATGCAATAACTTGTCAACCTCTCTGGCGCACTTTCTCCGATCTCTGGAAGTTTCTTCATGAGTGGGTGATTCCACTATCTTCTCCTTTGTATGTGGCTACTCCACATCATCCTGAGGTTCCTCCTTTGGAGCTAAAATATCCTAAACTACATGTAACTAAATCTCCCTCTCAAGGGAACATCTCATGGCCTTCTCTTCATCAAACTTCACATCTCTACAAACCATTGTCATCATGTTGGATGGCAGGTACACTCGACAGTTGTGAGGTGTATTAGTGTACCCCACAAATATGCCCAACTCAGTTGTTGCCTCTAGATTTTTCCGTGCATCTTTGATAACATGACAGTAGACTGTTGAACCAAAGATCCTAAAGTGTACCACATCTAGTTTCTTACCTGAAAAATCTTCTTCTGGTGTACTCATCCCGAGAATTCAATGAGGGCTTCTGTTCTGCAAATAAAAAATTGTGTTGCATGCTTCAGCCCACAAGTGCAATGGTAGGCCCTGATCATGTATCATCTCATGTGCCACTCCCACGGTAATTTTGTTCTTCCTTTCAGCCACCCCATTCTGTTGTGGGTTATGAGGTGCTATCAATTCCCATCAAATGCCTTCTGTTGCACAGAAGTTCTTGAATTCATTCAACACATATTCTCCACCATTGTCGCTTATGAGAGCTTTAACTTTCCTGCCAATATGTTTCTCGACAAGTGCTTTAAATTCACAAAATTTATTGAATGTCTGATCTTTCTTCTGCATGAATAAAATACAACAATTACGAGAAAAATCAACAACAAATATTACATAATACCTATGCTTAGCCTTGGATTCTGTCGAGAATGGTCCACACACATCTGAGTGAACTCGATCAAGGATCGCTTGTGCTCGACTGTCTTTACCTTGAAAGGAATATTTTGTGTACTTCCCCGATGTACACCATTTGCATGTGTCTCTCTGATCTAGTGTACCCTTGGGACTTCCTATAGAAATTTGTTGCATGATCTTCAAAGCTCTGTGGTGCAAGTGACCAAATCTTTTATGCCACAACTCACCGATGTCTTGGCTCTGCACCTTCTCTTCTTTAGTTCTCAAAGCAGTGCAATCTTCTACCTCCAATTTGTAGAGGTTCTTCACTCGAACCCCAATCCACTTCACATGTCATGTGGCTATGTGACCAAGGAAAGAATTTCCCTTACTAAATATCACATCATATCCATGATCCTCCACCATGGCAACAAACACCAAGTTCTTCTTCAAACCGGGAACATATATGACATCTCTCAATGTGAGGGGAGAACCAAACTCCCTCTGAAAGGTAACAGTACTAATGTCGGTCGCGCTATACCTCCCATCATCTCCCATCTCAATGTGCATCTAGAGGTCCTTCTCCTCCAAATTACTGAAGAGATATTTGTTGTTGGTCATATGGAATGTGGCTCCACTATCCAAGTACCACACACTACCCATCACCGATGACACCATGCAAGCGATGAGGGTGAAATCCAATTCAAATTGTGAAGCAAGGGCTTCACCTACTGCTCCTCCTGAGGGCTTCTTACCATCCTTCTTGTGCAAACACTGTGTGGCATAGTGTCCCATCTCGTGAAAGTGAAAACATTTAATTTTAGACATGTCCTTCTTATTGCCACCCTAAATGGAATCTAATTTGGAATGTGATGACTTTGCCTTCCCTTTCTTCGCATTTCTAGTTAAGGCACATTTCTCCTCATCATCATGCTTTGATGAGGATCCGTCTATGGTGTTTTGCCAAATGGGTTCCTATACCAACTCAGACCACAATCACTCCCACTTTGGTAGCTTCTCCCTCCCATTAATTGAGTCGTCGTAATTGTGCTAGCTCTTCGGAAGTCCTAGAAGTGTTAGGCTCACCATATCATCTTCTGCAACAGTAACCCTGACACTTCCAATCTCATCCCGACATTGAGTGAATTTGGTCAAGTATTTCGAAATTGAGTCGCCCTTCTCCATCTTGATCTTTTTGAGTTTGTCCTTCAGTGCTAGCTTCCTGTGGTCACTGTGGTTTTGAAAAAGGTATGTCAATTCCTTCCACATTGCAAATAGAGTTTCTTTACCATGGAGATTCGAGACAATATGATCTCAAACTCCTTCTAGGATAATCCTTCTCACCTTTTCCGCACACTTTATCCATTCTTCCAGATCTTTAGGCTTAGATGTTGGAGGCTTCGAGATATAATGATCTATGAATTCCTTCAACCCGTTGTCTTCTAACATTGCCTCCATCATGTCCTTCCAATCTATGTAATTCGAGCTACCCTAGAGGGCATACTGAAGTCTCAAACTATAGAACGACATCCTGTTGACTCTAAAGTATGAAGCTGCAAATTCGATTTCACCTTCACAACAAACTCATATTCTCATCTTCTATAGTGATTTTAACCATGTAGTCTTTTATTGTAGATTCAAATTGCAGATTGTAATATGCTAAAACAGTTGACTTGAATCTACTCTACTCATCAGCGGAAACAAAAATTGATCGATGAAATCACAAAGCAGAAAAGGAAGAATTTCAACCACACATAACACAATAATTTTCTAGGGAAAGCCTCAACTAAAAACCCTTGTTATCTGTATATTGAATTAACCATAAGATCTGAGAAGAAAAAACAATGATTGTTCAACCTGAACAATCTTTGCACAAGTAAAATCTCACTCGCTGCTTCACAAACCAGCTCAAGCCAATAATTAGCAAAATCTGCTACCTACCAAGCTCTACTTCCTTGCATGTTTCCCTCGGGAAATTCCTCACTCATAATTGTGCAATTCATCCATAGGCCTTCCTCTGATTGCATGCACCATCAGTTTAATTTAGATGATTTTACAACTGATAGTACATTATCCCTTAACGTTAATCTCGACAGGGTCTTCCTCTGAACTCACATGCATGAGTTATTTATGACTGAATTATCAGTTATCTGATTGATCATTTCATGTGAATAAATCTAATTTAATTCACTTGACCTCTCACTAGTTCGTCCAACACTTAGAAATAGATTAACTTAATTAAATAATTACAACTCAATAAGAACTCAACCTAGGCCCCTAAACTTTAGGTATCACTCTACATGACTCTAGATAGACTCCCAAGTTGAATTTACTGAGCCAACTAAGTCAACTTAACTTAGTTAATAGTTACAAGTTGCTATGAGAATAGAATTACAATTAATTCCAAATTTAATTCAAGAACAAATTAAATTAGGGTTTTCTCGTTGCTATTTTTAACAGAGAAGGCAATGATTCCTCCTCTCCATCCCTTTTAGAAGTGTTAAAGAAAAATTTAGGTCCCTCCCCCCTTTGAAAAGAGGTAGGAAATACTACAAAGAATGAGATTCCAACTCCCATAAGTCTTCAAGCTTCATTGATTTAATAGGAATGTCTTATAAATCGTGGGGAATCAGATAGAACCAGGATCAACAAAGAGGACCTCAAATGAATAAATAAATTGAATCAATATGCTAAGTAAATTTCGCTATTTTCTTAAACTAGTTTTGTCATATCTACAAGTGAAATAATCTTTTTTTTAATTGGAAAGAATATTTGTATTATAAAATTTTGCGCCTAGTTTTCAAGAAATACATTAGGAATTACATAGCTAATTCCCCAATCAATTGTTTTCATCTTTTATTTCTATTGGAAAGGAGAAAACATGATGAAAACATGAGTGGTAAGTTTCTAGTGGGGAAAGGGTCAGCAAAAGACCTTTGAGGAGTTAAAGAAATAGATCAGTCAAGCACCGGTTCTGGCATTACCAAATTTGTAATAGCCCTTTGAAGTGGAAACAAATACAAGTGGGTATGTTATGGGAGTGATCTCGATGCAAGGAGGAGAGAATGTATCCTACCATTCTTTAGTATTTCATGGGGTTGTTCTCAACTACCCTACCTATGATAAGGAGCTCTATGCCTTGGTGTGAGTTGTGAAAAAGTGGACACACTATCCAACGGGAAAGGAGATAGTAATCTACACATATGACTAACCACTACAGTACCTGCAGGTATAGAGTAAGCTACAAAAAACTGGGCATTACAAGTGGATGGTTTTTTTACAGTAGTTTCACTTAAAGATCAAATACAAGAAGGGTTGCATAAACAAGTTGGTCGACATGCTTTAAAGGCCACCCACATCAAATATCACGCCTTTTGGAACTATAATGAACATGGAGCCTTTCATCCATGATGCATACAATGAGGCATATATAGAGGATGAGGACTTCAAGGAGGTATTTCAGCAGTTACAAAGCTAGAGTCATGTGCATGATGGTGATAGAACAATTGACTACCATCTCGAAAATGGGTTACTCGATAGGCTAGATAAGTTATTTGTTCCTAAAAGCGAGCAACTATAGTTGATCAAAGAGGCTCAAACCTCCAAGGTTGCAGGTCACTTTTTTGTATGGAATGCAATGGTCAACTTGCAGGCATATGTGTATTGGCCCAAGATCTAAGAAGAGGTAGCTAGGTTCATGAAAGGATGCATGCTTTGTTGCACAAACAATATGAGTTACAAGAAATAGAGTCTATATCATTCCTTACTTGTATCCACTCATCCTTGGGAAACTTGCATTTCCATGTACTTTGCGGGAGGCTTACAAATAACCAGAAAGGGAAATGTCTACTTGTTCATCATAATTGACATGTTCAACAAGATGTGTGTTCTAATGCCCTGTAAAAATACCATCAATGGGAAAGAAGTAGTGAACTTGTTCTTTAGGCAAGTCTAGGTGCACTTTGGGATACCAATATTAAGTAGACAGGGACACAATATTTCTTAATGCATTTTGGACTACATTGTGGGAGAAGATGGACATGAACTTGAACAGGTCTACAAAATTCCAACCACAAACAGATGGGAAAACATAAGTAACCAACAAGACTTTGGTACAGCTTTTGAGGGGTTACAATCAGAAGATCTAAAAACTTGGGATCAAAATCTAATACATATACAACACCCTTATGGAAAATAGTCCACACTTCTACTGGGAAGTCCCCATTTGAAACTTGTTTTGGATATTTGCCACCTTCACCTTTGGATATTGAATATGGGTAGCAAGAAGGAGTGAGGGAAGATCTTACAAGGGATGCCTAAGGGTAGATTTTATTTTTTAGAAAAATAGGAAAATCCATCTACAGGTACAATAGGCATTGTATAAATCAAAGGAAAAATAAAAGGCCAAGCATGATCATCATAGAATAGAGAATTCATCCGAGGTGGGAGATAGTATGGCTATAGTTTAATAAATAAAGGCTACAGGGTCTTGGCAAAAAAATTCAAGGATTTGTGATATGGTCCTTTTGATATACTAGCAAAAGGTGGGAGATAACACCTACAGACTTAGTCTTCCCCCATACATGCACATTTAGTCAATGGTGAACATACAAAATTTGGAATTCTATCAGCCTTACATGTTGGGTCAAGATACCCCCCATGGTGAGTGCGAGTACGGGCCAAACGTCATGTTAATGATCAACATGAATGTTGATTCTAAACACGTTTCATGTAGTATGCACATCTTAATGTATAGGTACAATATGATAACTCTTCACACACCATGGGCATTGACAAACTTAATGGGTAGGTACACTAGCTCGGCCCTGGGTTACACGAAAGTGGTGGTGAACTATAATGGCATGGAATGGCTCCTTGAGTTGCAAGCAAAAGGTAGCCTCAGAGCATGGAAGCTACCATATTTATATCCAATGTGGTCACAACATATTTGTATTGTCTATCCCTCTTTATTGCAAAATATGTCAGCCCTCAATTATCATGTTGTTGGTTTTTGTCGCTACTATGTTTACATCCGTTGGCCCTTCCTTGGGAATTATTTGGTTTTTTCTAGGTTGTGCATCTGCATATCATTATGCCTCCTTTTTCACCTCCATCACACTCTTTTATATGCTTGGGCATTGTGGGGTTCAAGATAGTTGGTCAACCTCAACCTACTAGTTTATCTATTATCGAGGACCTTCTATCTCCTTTCCATCCATTGAACACTATATGTGGCAGTCTAAAAATCATAGGGGAATTCACTCTGTATGGGCAAAGGGCCTCTCATCAAAAGCTTACCTTCTCCACTAATTTCCAATTAGCGATGGTTTTAAGCTAGTTTCACAAATTTTGGTACCTTGGAGTATTAGGCACACTAGTGTCTTGTCTGCTCAGTCCAATTATCAACAGTTCTTTAGCTCGAGGCCAGAGAGCTAATGGCTCCTTGCACAGTGCGAGGTAGTGATCTGAATTGGATCCATGAAAAATAATCAAGATGCCATGACTATATCAAAACAGGACATACTTCGAATTTATGAACAAAGAGTAATCAAGAAGACCTCTGACAGTGGTAGTTTGCAGCTAGCGAGGAACGACGAGGATCTCTGTCAAAGAGCACTAACTGAGGCCCATGGAGACCGCGCAAGAGGCAAAACTGGCACTTGGGAAGCCTGGATCGAGAAAAGGAGTTCGTTTCTGATGCACGATTAGCAGGCAAAACCTTTCGAGAAGGAAAAAGCCCCAAAGCACTCAGTCGCATGGAAGCCGAGAAAATCGTGGGGAAAGCGCTAAGGCGAAAAGCGGGTCCCGTGCTCCAAAACTGGCAGTATATCGATGGCATCCTTGGGCAGTAAGCAGATTTGGAGAAAAGTGAGCGATTCCATTCAATGCCCGACGTGTGGCAGACAGATGAGAGAGAAAACCACCACTCATCGCGCACTAATGGCCGAGCAAGTCAACCACGTGAAATGAGCGAATGTCGTAGGATCTGGTGGCTCCAAATCTGACGGCGAAGATCATGCCCGATGGAGGAACCATATTTAACAGGGGATTAAGCCGCAGCATAAAGAATTCTAAAGTCTGGGTTGACAGTTGAGGTGGTGGAATGAATCATTCCACAGCGTAACTGGAAAAACCAAACCGATGAGGAAGAGTTGGCGCAGTTCGCGAAAGGACAAGTGGCCACTCCCTGTGAGCCGTTGGCGATGACGCAGAGACAGGGAACTCCAAGCGAACAGCAGTAGGCGATCCGACGAGGGCGGAAGAGGAAGTGAACAGTTAGGGATAAATTGGCTTTAAGCCATGAACAAATATAGAACAGCGGACACAGAGAAGAGAACGAAGACATAGAGAGCGAAAGTGAAGAAGAGATAGTGAAGCAAAAAGCAGAAAAATAGAGAGTTGAGCTTACCTAAGGCAGCATCGAGTAGACAAAAATCTTGAGAGGTTCAAGCAATCCCAGAGAGGATCTGTTGGGAATTGAGCACCACATTAGGCTCCTCCCATTAAAGACGAGAAAGGTCAAGACTTGGAGAAGAAAAGAGTCTGTGCACTCTAGTGGGCTTGGGGAATCCAAGAACCACCCTACCAAGCAATTCTGTTTCAGGAGACTCAAATTGAGCTCCTCATTGTAATTCTCTGCTTTAAAGACACAATAAAAGAAGGCCACCACTGAAGCTGGACCGGAGATGTAGCCCTGGAGAATAGGGTGAACTCCTTATTAATTGTTGTGTTCTTGTATTTGCTTATTGTATTTCTCTTACTGTTTTCCATTTTCCAGTGTCTGTGTATTTTGCAATCTGATCGATCTGTTGCCTAAAATGACATAGACACACACCAGCACATGAGTTTGTAATACCTTCATTCATCAATAACTTAACTGAGGTCACTCAAGAGTTATTTTCAGATCAAGTGGTATCAGAGCTCTAGGTTGTAAGGTTAGACAAGCTTTTGTTGGTTTAGTTGTTGAATGCTCACTAGATCAGAGCTCAAATTAGGAGAATGAGAGTTGGTCGAAACTAATCCTGAAATTGGGAGAGTCTATCCTCGGAAGACAATGTTAGAGGAAAATCCTATGGGGCCAGACCCTCAATTCATAGATAGTTTCCTAGCCATAAAGTCCATGGTAGAAGAAATGTATAGGGACTTTAGAAAACATAAGGAGGAAGATTCATCAGGCTCTAAGCAAGACAAAGGAGAAGATGAGTCACATTCCCATGACCACTCAAAAGGCAAAGGGAAAGAGGAAAGCTTTCTCACACCTCCTGATAGCCCTAAAAAGAAAGCATCTTTGATCAAACTAGATGTTAAACTTGATTTACCTATATATGATGGAGAGTTGAATGCAGAAAAGTTAGACAATTGGATTAGACAAATTGATGTGTATTGCAGAGTGCAGAATATTGACTCAGATAAGAGCAAGATTCAGATGGCAAGCCTACGCCTTGGAGGCACTGCCTTGGTTTGGTGGGCAGGCAGAACCCAAGCTAATATGAAAAGACATGGTAAGACTATCTCTGTCTGGAGTGAATTTGTTTCTGCAATCAAAAAGAAGTTCTATCCATTGGCCTATATGCAACAAGCCATGATGAGTTGGCAGACTCTTCGACAGTTGAAAGGGCAAAGTGTGCAAGGGTACACTCAAGAATTTAGAAAGATAGCATTGATTCTAAGAATCTCATTGGACTCACCAGAGACTCTATTGAAGTACATTGGTGGTCTACACAACTACATGAGGCACACCATCCTCATGTTTAATCCCACTAGTATAGATGAGGTATCTGTACAAGCTACTCATCTAGAAGCTACAGGAAAGAATTGAAGTCCAGAAGTTGGGGGATCATCCCAACCCACTGCAAGCAAAAATAAGAAGAAAAGAAAGTAGAAATGGAAACAAAGGAAGGCTAACACTACACAGAAAAGCAAAGTTTCATGCACTCACTGTAAAAACGATGGGCATGATGATGAGCATTGTAGGATTCTACATCCAGAGCTGAGACCTAAGAAGTTCGAGGGCAAGAAGAAGAAGACGGTTGTAGCTATTCAAAAAGATTTGCGGTCAGACTTAGGAGATGAAACAACCGTTGCAGCCACAGGTATAAGGGGTAAGAATTCTAAAGCATCTACTATTAATTCTTCACAATCTACTATTGACGAAGAAAATGAGAGAAAAAGACATGAGATTTTTGCTATGGGGTAAAATGCACGCGATGAAAACTACCCTCGAAAGTCTTCTCAGGATTTCCGACAGACTGTAAGCTTATCTGAAAAAGGTACCTATTACGCACATGCTCATCTATCTAACATATATTGATAGGATATGGAGAAAGGATCACCTTTGGTTCTTTCTAGATTCACTTGGGGATCTATGTGCTGTAAGAAGAACTCGTCCTGATCGGCTCCAAGACGATTCCTACACAAAAGAATGAAGCAAACCAATCACAGCATATACTTCTGACAATTAATGTAAGAATCCGTAACAAACATGTATAAATGTGTAACTTATCTACTCAACACAACACGCATCAGAATGAACAAATCCATGCACAATATCACCGAAACTTTGAGTAGTGGAACACAATTGTAGTCCTATATTCAGAAGAGTGATTACAAAAACCTTGTTGTATCAGCCTTCCTTATCCCTTCTTCCTCTCTCTCCCTCCTTCTTTCAACTAGCTCCTTCAAGAATATGACAATATCACAACAACACCATGTACTATCCTTCTAAATTCTCTGACCCTTGTGTAATGGCCCTCTCGTTGCTAGCAATCGAATTAGGGATTCCAAACTCCACCTGTAGTTCATTTGGGTAAAAACCATGAACCTACCTCTTTTACCAACTTTTTCCCATTTGCCTATGTTTATGGAATATAATTCTCCAAATATCTTGATTTTTTGAGTTTCCCTGCTTTTCTTGCACAAATTTAGGGAAATAATATCTAGATATTTTATGGCAGATTCGTTGGCATAATTACTTGAGCATCACTAAAGTTCACTAACACTCCCCTTGGTCTAACAACATGAGTTAGCAGGTGGCTAATGCTCCTTTGTGGTTGTAAACAAGCTTTATAAAGCAGGTTGTCAGTGTACAGAAAGCGTTAGTGTGGATTTTGGGCCTGCAACTGTGGTCATTCTTTCATTCATATTGTCCTTCTCCTCTGAGTTTATTAGGAGGTGAATTTGTCCTATAACATATGCCCCGTAAAGTATGAGATCAAAGGTAGAAATGATGGCCGAAATACTTTATGAAAACACTGTAATTTCCTGTCAAAATATTTATAGAGAGAGAAATGTTAGACGATAAGGAAAAACTGATACAACAAAAGTACATATATATGAACTGCTAAAATCATGTCCTTAGTCGGGCATTCCCATGCTCAGTAGCTATGTTAGAGTAAATTTCTCCTTAGAGATATAACAATGCTAGCCGCCAACATAGCACAGGGCAGATCCAGTTTCATAATAGATTATCTTGAAATGGCTATCTTCAAAGAACAATATCGCAGCTTGGGAGCGGAAACAAGGATGAATGATGCAAGCCTCTACCAAAGGTCTTGATTCCTGCTTCATCGAACAACATAGCTCAGTACATGTGATAAATGAGTTAACATCGAACATGCACGAAATCATATGATTACCAGCCAATAATGGAGACTGTTAACAGATGGGAGGAAGGCCACCGATAATGGTGATGGTCTCCAAGATGCACAGTGAAAACTAGCGAGTGAAAGATTTTTTGTCATCGAACAGTCATAGAATTTCTTAACCAGGAGCCAATGATGAAAACCTGTGATCAAGCACAAGGTAACCTAACACTAATGTCTGCAAGCACCAAGGTACTGAATGTGTTTTTGGGTTATCTTCCTGGATAGAGTGTTGAAGTTGATAGGAAGGAACCTGTCGAAAGGTAGGCAATGACATGTCCTACATCAGTCAACACGAAACCAGACAAGGATAATTTTGTTTTCTGAAGAATCTTTTGAGCTTTTGGGTATAAACAACGGAGGGCATGATGAAAGGATATGTAGGGTCTATTGATCGAGGAAACAAGTAGGGATCCTTGAGTAATAGAAGGCATGACAACAATTTTAACTAGATAGCACTAGACTCATGAACACTCCATAGTGTTTAAGATACGAAGATGCAATGACATCAGGGTATATAGGCTAAAAACTCATAGGTTGGTAGGGTTCATATTGAGAGGCTTCAAAATGACAGTTTATCTGAGGGAGTGCCATGTTCAAGGGAACTTTTTCTACCAAATCATACTTCAGGATACGGTTGTATTTCCACTTTTTCCCCATCTGATTTTTAATGAGTCTAGACAGGTAAACTCATCGATCTTTTCATGTTTAGAGAGTCTGAAAAGGATCGCAAAAAGAACGAATCTTTGCCCTATCTAATTAGTTTAATGAGTCCATATTGGAAAACTCGTTGATTTTTTCATCTTTTAAGAGTCTAAAAAGTATCGTAAAAATAATGACTCTATATCTTGTTTGTGTATTTAAAGAGTCTAGACTAGACAACTCAGTGATCTTTTCATCTTTAGAGAGTCTGAAAAGATCGTAAAGAGAGACTGCATGGTGGTCCCTTTGTCATAGTTGTTAAACGAGTGCAACAAAAGGTTAATAATATACCCGTATCAGTTACTTTTCTGTATTTAATCTAATGGACTCAGAGAAACAGAAACATTTTTCCAATAGATGTCGACCTCATTTTGTTACGAGTACGAGGTGGTGGACTAAACTCGTGTTTTATCGTGACACTTTAATGAGACAACTAACAAAAACTTGGGATTTTTCATTTTTTAACGAGCTTGAAAAATGTACCTGAAAGAATTCTCGGGTCATCTTTAGCATGTTTAATGAGCAACAAGACACAACTCAAGATTTTTTTTTTCAGTTTAAAGAGCGAGAAAAAAGTGCCTAAAAAGGATGCTCCTTTTGGTATTTTTTAGTTTATGAGCTGGAACTAGATAAAAAAAAAGGAGGTGCTTAGAGCATCATTTGCATATGTTTAATGAATTCAAAGGATGAAAAACTCGGGGATGTTTGTATTGTTTAAAGAGCGATAAAATATCCCAAAAAAGTGCTTTATGGGTCGTGGTATATATGTTTTAACAAGCTCTACCACAAAAACTCGGAGGTGTTTATATTTTTTAAAGAGTGATAAAATGTCTCCAAAAGTGGTCTATTTATCATTGCATAGATTTAACGAGTGCAAGGACAAAAGCTCAGAGATGTTTATATTTTTTAAAGAGAAATAAAATATCCCTAACAGTGCTCTAAAAAATCTTGCATGCAGCATTTACTACTTTTCATTCCTGAAGTACTTTCATCAAAAGCAGTAAAAAAGCAGCAATTCCTATTATTTGGGTTTATGCATGATAAAAAATCATGTAGAATGGACTATTCCTCTTTAATGATTTTTCAAAAAATCATGTCTCTCTCACTTATATAAGGAGATGCTTGGAGCTTTCACATGCATCATTTTCACTATTTTGAAGTTTGTGAGAGCTAGTTGGAGCTAAAGAGGAGCAGATTTTCTATGGACCATTGTAGGAGATCCGAGCAACCATTCGATGTGCTGTCAATCCTAGGTGAGAGCTAAAACCTTGCTCTATGATTTATTAAACCTTTTTTTTATAAGTTTTGTGGGTGGAAATTTGCAGATATGAGGTGCCTTAAAGCCACGTTTGTGCACTAACGCCGTCCAACAGGTTAGTAGGGAGTGTTAAATGCTCTGTACGAGCCATGGGAGGGCACTAATCCTCCCTGTGTAGCATTGGGAGGGGCATTAAGGGAGTAGGGAATATTTGAAACCCTCATGCATGGATTCCTTAAGTGATTTTGCCCCATTTTAACTGATGTTAGGGTTATTTTGTGCAGGTTTTGAGCTGAAATGACTCACCTATGGAGAGAACGGGCCCATGACAATGAGGAATTGCAAATGCAAAATGGTCCAGCTTGCATACTTGCATTGTGCCATTATGGTTTTTTGAAGTATTCAAGGCTAGATCTGATGAAAGTATAGGAGGAGCTACTGAGATGGATCATACAATGCTAGGATGAACACGAGCAAGTGTTCAAGATTGGAGATCAAGAGCTGGCAATTGACCGGGATGACATTTACTTTTTGACTGGTTTGTCATGCCGTGGGGTAAATGCAAACCTTACCAGTGGCAGGTCAGATCCATGATCTACTTCAGAGTTGGTAGATATCTACTACATCGCTGGGAGTGGACTAGTCAGCAACATAGTCCCGATAGAGAGGATTTGATCTCAGTTTATGAGGGAAGTTTTATGGTTGATTGTGTGTTTGGCAGGGTCAAAATGTCCCCACGTAGCAAAAAAGGCCTAATTGTTGCTCGCAATAGACTGTGTCTAACCCCAGATGTTCAACTGGTGTGAAGCAGTGCTTTGCTAATTGAAGGCAGAATTGACAACATGCAAGATCCGTACCCAACACAGTTTCGGGTATGGTACTATCATAGTCTCATTTATCCTTGAGAGGGTACCTGTCATGCGCCCACAGGTGAGCTTAGGTCCCTTTGATCCGAGAGAGCCGAGGCAAGGTCATTGGTCATCACTTGATCCTTGCATAGGACGAGGACCACTCCAGCATTTCTTTGACAATGACTTCTTCCAGTGGCTTCATAGCCAGATCGTGATTGTTGATGACTATGCCTATGAAGGCATGAACTTTACGACGACCTAGACTTGATGCTACTGTTTGGGACCAACTAGGGTCCTAAAGGTGAGAATAATGTTGATAGTACTTAAGTATTTTTGTACTTTTGAATGTATATGTAATGTTTTTTAATGATGAGATAAGAAATGACATGAAACTTTTATGCTTAACATAGATATGGTTCCAGTACGACCCGTAGGCCAACCTCGCTATGTGCGATGAGGCGCCCAACTACATGTTGGAGGGGGTGATGCCAACAGTCTCCATGAGGTTCTTAGGAACCTAGAGGGTTTGACTATAGGTGTCCCTTCCCTTCCTATGAGGGAGATTCCTGCTCATATGCAGTGACACACCGTTGGTGTACCTGAGCGTTTCTGGTTCCTCTTCGGAGGGTATCTAGAGCTATTTTAGCTTTTTTGGAGCAATAGGCTCATTTTAGCAGGTGTTCTGGCGTAGCCATATGAACATTTATAGCTGGGATTTGAGCCATTTTGTACTTAACTCATCCAAGTTTTGGAATATTTTTGATGTAAAAAACTGGATTTCTATATATCTATATATAAATATATTTTTTTGGTATTTTTGGTGGTGTAAATGTGTTTAAAAAATGTTTTTTGTGACAAATTTTTAACTTTAGTAAATGTTTTTACTTCTCATGCATGATTATTATAACAAATGTGACAAATGCCAATCTAATACATAGTTAGCTAACAAATCAGCGACAATATTTAATTCTCGAGGAACATGCTCATATGTGATTGTGTCAAATTGTCGTTCCAAGAGGCGTACCCTTAGATAGTTACGTAACAAGGTTGGATTACAGACGTGATAATGGTTGGTCAATTGCATAACAACTAGCTGGGAGTCTAACCTGACCACTAGATTGGAGATGCCCCTTGATGACGCTTCCATGGGAAGTGAAATGACGGACATGTACTCGGCAATATTGTTGGTGGCAGTACCAAGAAAGACCCCCAAGAGCAAAATAGTTCTGACTTGGGTGTATAGACGACCCAAGCAACTAATGCAATGTGCCTTGTGTGACGACTGACACCATCGACGTATCCTACGTATGCTAGGGGTAACGACGACATTTGCATTGTAAACAGAATGCATGAGACAAGTACTCCACTAAATAATAAAACAATCCAATCACATCAAAAAAGGAATGCAAAACTTATGAATACATAAAATTACAAAGCACATGCTTAGCACGACACTAGGCACAATACTTTTTCAGATAGAGCCCATATGTGGGCTCCTTGAGTGGGTTTCCGTCCCACTCCTATAGTTCATATGCCCCTGAGGGGAGGACTTTAGTTATGACATAGGGACCTAGCCAAATGGGTCGAAGCGTGCATGCCTCCAAGAGATTATCTTTTGGATGATAGAGTGATATGAAGTCACCCTCTTGGAAAGAAGAAAACATAACTGCTTGTGCAAATCTGGCTTGTACCCACTCCTTGTGAGCTGCGAGTGTTAAATTAGTAGCTCTATAGGTTTTACCCAGTTGTTTGAGGTATAGTAGGTGTTCTTCTTTGGTTGTAGGGCCGAGTATGGGTTCAACGACTATATCAAGGGAAGGAAGTGGCCACCCATTCCATTTTTCCTTGTCGTAAAGTTGGATCTCATGCGCAACAAATGGTGGGTTAAATTCGGGCATTTACTCCTGAGACCAAACAAATTCTTCATGGAATTCCTCATGTAGGCAAGTGGTGTTTGCAATTTCATCAAGACTACAATCTGCTCTCATTTGGGTGTCTTCCATGGTGCCTGTCATGACTGAACTATCTATGGGAAATGACCTGGAAGTGTCGTCCATATTTTCATCCACCCCAAGAGTATGAATGCTTTTATAGGGTGGGGAAATGATTTTGTTTGTGTCAGAGGATAGGACTTGAAGTTGCATCGTGTCCGAATCAGATGTAAAACCTCGAATATGCCATTCCTCCCAATGTTGCTCTCCAAAACTCATGATTTCTCTAACGGCTTTGTTCGTTGAGGGGAGGTGATCACATGGATCTAAAGGAAGAGAAGTTATGGGAAGGGGGTGGTTCCATCGGTGATAGCCAACCTGACAAAAGATGTGGATGCTGATTGAATGCCTTGGTAGGCTAATTTAGCTGATGACAACAACATCTGGTCTTCGAATGTGTCAAGGTCTAAAGGCGCCATTAGGATCCAGGGATCGATCATTTCATGAGGAATTGATGAAAGGATGTTGACCAATTTTGGAACTTGCGATGACGGAAGAGGAAAATAACCCATCAGGGAGGAAGCCTTCAACAACCCAGTACCTATACTCACAAAACTGTTAGTTACACCTCCTACTAGGGGTACAGAGCCATTTGGTAATGGTGAATAATCATAGGTGCAGAAAGACAACTGATCCACTATTATGATCTTTCCATCCAATGGAAATAGGATGATACAAAAGATAGTGGATACGACAACCATCATGGCGTATGTCCAATTGTGACTCAGCAATAGATTATAGTCAAGTTTTCGGTCTACGACTTCTACAACCACTGTTACTATTTTCCTAGCCAAAGTGATGGGAAAACTGGCTAAGTATCCTTTTGGGATAAAGGTGTGGCTGTCAAAAGCTTTAAGGGAGTGCGACGATGGGGAGAGGGTTGGGGAACCCAAGGCGAGCCAACATGAAGCCGACATGACGTAGGTTGAAGCATCTTCGTCAATGATAGTTCGGTGTATACCTTTACCTTTCGAAGTGATATGCACTTCAAATGAAAGCTGGTGGGAAAGGGGATGTTTACACTTGTCCATGTTGAAAATGGAAAGCATGGAATCCACAGGGTCAATACCCCCAATAGCCGAAAGCAAAGCTTTTGTTTGGTTGGGGCATGTTTGTAAAACTTCGAGCGCCGACATAGACGATGGCACTTCTGGCAAATCCTCTACGATGTTGTAGTGTTGGGCGGCACGTGCAGATGTGTTGTGAATTTTGCATCAAAGGGCCCCCTTGGGGGGTCGAATTACAATGTCCTCAACCAACCTTTTGATTCACAAATTTTTGGGCGGTGATGGGTTTTGACCTGTGGATGATTCTACTAGTTAGCTCTACCGTTTCAAATGTGTAAATGGTAGACCTTCCTTCACCAGTTGAAGGTTTTTGCGAACCATCGTTGTCCCCTAATGTGGGTGGCATTTGGTTGGCAATGAGATTTTGCTACTGTTGATTAGGAAAATGATTTCTAAGGACTGCAGGTGTCTTACCATAATCTTTCTTGGTAAGGTAATCCGTGCATTCTTGAAGACGCGGACAATGCCAGGTTACGTGATCTTCAAGATAGAGTTTGCAAGAATAGTTGGTGCCTTTATCCTTTTTCGTATCAATAGGCGCAACGGCCTTCTATTTCGGGTTGGGCTGCTTAGATGACTTATCCTCAGAAGGAGTGGCCTTGTTTTGTTTCTTCTTGTTCTTGCTACTAGATTTCTGTGTAGAATGCATAGAGTTAATCGCAGTGGCAGGAAGAGCAGTCATTTTGGTAGAGGGGTCCAATGCCAACTTGGCAACGGACCCACTGAGTTGTTTTATAGTGCTCGTGGAGGTTGTGCCAACGATCCTGTCGGCATGTGCTCCAGGGCACTGTGTGGTGGGAGGATTGGGGTTACCAGGAGCATAGGGGATAATGTCGTAGAGAGTGCCAGATTGTGAATAAATTAAATCCAAGTGCTAGGCGCGACATATGGATTGGTCCTCTATGACCGCACCACCTAAAGCCACATCTCTAGCAATTTGTGGGAATAGCGACTTACAGAACCAGTCTGTTAAGAGAAAATCAGGGATGGGGTCTTTGACTAACCTCCGCCTACGTCTCCATTCATGGATATGATCAGATATGTGGGTGGAGGTATCCTGATGAAACGAAGTAAGGAGCTCCATACCTGTCCCATAATGGATAGGTAACTGAAAGTGCTTTAGGAACTCCATTGCTAAAGCATCAAAGGTTGTTAGGATATTCCGACACATAGGAATAGTTGAGTTCAACTTGGTCTAGTATAGAGTTAGGTAAAGTGTGTTTCTTTACCGTTGTACATTTTGTAACTTACAATCCGACGGTCACGATATGTAGTGATCCAACGGTTCATTC
>APFE031229304.1:436674-511236 GCA_000404065.3 Pinus taeda | reverse complement strand
ATTTTTTTTGTAGGGTCTGTGTCAATGCTTGTCTAGCAACCTGATCCCATTATGTACAATTTGATAGTTGATTTTAAAATTTTCGTTATAATGAATTGAGTCTGCCCCACAATGTGTCAATTTCATGGTTGGTCTTTAAGTTTTCATTACAACAGGTCGAGATCACCTACACTACATGTCAATTTGATGGTTGATTTTTAAATTTTTGTTGCAATGTATCAAGTTGTCTTAGGTTAAGATTTTAAAATCATTATACATTTAGCATTAAAAAAATTAATAATAAATAAACTCTTTCATACAGCTATTCATTTTTAAAGTTTTTTAGTCATAAATTTTTTCCATAATGTCATGCTTGAAATATTTTGAAAACTTAAGATTTTTTTTACTCATAATCTTTGGTTTTAATTCCATAGTTGAAAATTTGTCGAGATTTTAATGTTTTTCTAAGTCGTGTTATTTTAATTTTAATGTTATAGTTGAAAACAGTAATAAGTATTTTTCTTAGCACCATGCCTGAAAATTATTGGAATTTTAAAGTTTTTCAAAGACATGATATTTTAAATTTAATGCCATACTTAAAATTGTTGGAATTTTAAGGTTTTTCAAAGACGTGATACTTTATCTTTAATGTATACTTGAAAATAGTTAGAAATTTAAAGTTTTTCAGAGTCATGATATTTTATTTTTAACGTCGTTATTAAAAAAAGTTGAAAACTTACCCTTAAAAAAATAAAATAAATATAATATATTTATATATATTAAAAAAACAAAAACAAAACAAAACAAAACAAAAAACAACACATTTTTCGAGTATCAACATTTTTCGTTTTCATAATGGTTTTTGCATAAAAAAAATGGTTTTCACTGCCATTTTTTAAAAATGTTGAATTTTTACCCAAAAAAAAAATGTTATTCCAGCATCAACACTTTTCGTTTTCAGCCTATATTTTCATGTTTTTTTTTTGTTTTGGGGCTACAGTACCCATTTTAATGTAATAGTTCTCGTTTGATCGGTAATTATGTTATATAAAAAAATCTCTTATAGAGCCTATGTTTGAAGAGGAGTTGCAAAAATTCATGCATGGATTTCAAAGGGATAAAAGCCTGAGACCTAATGAGTGGCCAGTTGAATTTTTTACAGAGTTTTATGATTTATTAGGAGCTAATCTCTTGAAATTGGTTGAGGAATATAGGTTATCGAGAAGGATGTATGATGTGTTTAACTCCATATTCAATGCTATTAGTCCAAACACTGATTCCCCTCACTCTTTTGATGAATTCATGCATATTTCTTTATGCAATAGTATCTACAAAGGTTATTGGAAAACTTATAGCTAACAGACTGAAGCCAATGTTGTCTCAAAATATTTCTAAGGAGCTATTCACATTCCTGGAAGGCAAGCAAATCCATGAGGGAATTGGGGTTGCGTAAGAGGGGCTCCATAGTTTGAAACCATGAAGTTAAAAGATATGGTGCTCAAAATCAACCTGTCAAAGGCATATGATAGGGTCAGCTGGATTATTACAATGTCGTTAACACACCTTGGGTTCAAAGTAAGATTCATAAACTAAATAATGTGTTGTATTATATATGTTTCCTTTGATGTATTAACAAATGGACTAGCTTTAGATTTTTTTCATGCTGAAAGAGGTCTTTGTTAGGGTTTTCTACTATCTCCTTTGTTGTTTCTCCTTCTAGTAGAAGGTTTAAGTAGATTATTGGTTGAGGCTAATGTTGGTGTGGAGCCTAATTATCTTCTTTATTCACAGGTATCGTCGCATTGGACCCCAATTCATATTATGGCGGCAACGCCGCCCATTTATGTATGCTGCTAGGGGGGTCCAGGGGGGCGGCGATGATTATTTGGAGCCCCCCTGGTGGGGGATCAAGGGCAATGCCCCTGAAGCTAAAAATGGATGTAAAATTGCCTTGTAAAATGTTGTAATTTTTTAGTCAATCTAGGTCATTCATTAGGCGGAGATCTAACGGTAGATGTTATGTTTAATTTAAGGTTTTTTGCCCTAGAAGGCACCCCCTCGCTATATATGAGGGAATTGTATTGCGTCTATGTAGATCTGTATTCTAAGTGAGAAAGAGAAAGGAGATTGTGTGAGAGCGAAGAGGGAATTACAGCGGATCTGCTATAGGTTTATCTCTTCAGTTTGCTGGATAATATAAAAGGAAGGACTGATTGTTTCTCCATGGACATAGCCCAAATTGGGTGAACCGCGTATATTTGTGTCTCTCTTGTTTTATGCGTTTTCTGTATTTGTATTTCTGCAATATATTTTATGTGTTCTGTTGCTCTGTAATATATAATTTTCTAACAGCTAAGATGGGAAACCTAAAAGGTGCCACAGTGGTAGGTGATCTGACCATCGCTCGTATTATTTTTGTTTATGATATTATTTTGTTCATTGATGAGTCCATAATGGATCTAACCACGTCAAAGTATCCTTGTCGCTATTTGAAAAAGCTATAGGCATGTTGATAAATCTTTAGAAATCATCTTTCTCAGAAGTTGGTTTATCTAGAGAGGAGATCATAAATTCCCAAAACTTATTTCCCTTTCATTCATTAACTTTTGATAAGGGTTTGAAATGTTTGGGCTTTCATCTAAAGCCTAATAACTACAAAAAAGAATATTGGCATTGGTTGTTATCAGAGATTGAAAAAAGACTTTAAGGGATGGAGTTTTAGATGTCTGTCTTATGCAGGTAGACTCGTACTCACTAAATCTACCCTTGATTCTATTTTGATTTTTTGTATGTCATTGTCATGGATTTTGAAGGGGGTCCTAAATTATGTTCATAAATGTTGATGTAGATTTCTTTGGTTGGGTTCAAAGGACAATCGTATCTTCCCATGGGTGAAATAAAATAGAATTACTCTCCCTAAGAAGTGGGGAGGTTGGGGCCTTAAGAATCTGGTTACTTTTTTAAAGGCTTTGGCCACTAAGGACAGATGGAGGCTAATTTCTGTTGAAATCTTATGGATAGAGGTGGTCCATAGAAAATACATTTACCCACTCTCTTTTGAAGATTGGGTCAGGTCTCCAAATAAGTACAAATCAAATGTCTTTGTGGTGTGGAAAGCAGTGATTGAATCTTTTAGTTTCATTGAACAAGGGTTAGCTCGGAAGGTGGGATATGGATAAAGAGTTATAATTGGTCATGATCCATGGATTGGATGTGGAGAAAATGGCATACTTCCCCAGGAGATGGTGGATTTCATCAATGGAAATGGAAGAAGAGCTTTGAATTAGGCGGTTGACATGGATAACACGTCTATATGGGCTTAGAGATGGCTGAGCACTCAACATTTAAATTTACTAATAGTCTAGTATAATCAGTGGCTGAATTACACTAGTTCCCTAAATATTTCACATGTAAGGTTGCAGGATAGGGTTGATATTTTGTAGTGGGTTCACTCGCCATTTGGAGAATACACCCCAAAAACATGATACTTGTTCATCATATATGATAAAGAACCAAGGGGTCTAGCTTGGTGGTGGAAGATGGTGTGAAAACAAAAATGTTCAACAAAATGCAAATTGTTTCGGTGGTGTATTTTAGAAAATAAGCTCCCTACTAGTGATAATTTAAAAAAGAGGAGCTTCTCTGGCCCAAGTTGGTGTCCCCTCTGCAAAGAAACCGAGGAAACAATTGATCACCTATTCATGTTTTTACCATATGCTAGTAATATTCGAAACTTTGTTCATAGTGCTTTATTAATCAATCCTTTGTTGCAAGGTATATCTTGCATGGAAGCATGGAAATCATGGTGGGATTCGACAAATCCAAAAAAGATAAGAAACTTCCTCCCATTATGAGTTGGGGGATTTGGCTAGCCTGGAATAAAGTTATCTTCCAGGAGAAAGAATCAATCCCTAACATAGTGGTTTCCTAGGTTGTGGCTACCTATGAGCTCATTTTAGATGATGATTCAGTCATTGACCTAGAATAATCACAGATGAACAAGTGGACATGTCGTGCCCCTGGGCATATTTTGATGGTGCCTCCCAAAGTTAGGGGTGTGTAGGGGGGAGGAGCAATTTTATTTTTAAATGAACATCATTCATACAAACTTCAAAGTGGATCAGGTCGAGCACAAATAATTTCTCATAACTCTTAAACCTCAAGCTTTTGCTTCTTTTTGCTTTAGAAAAGGAGTGCAAGCAGTTACAGGTTTTTGGTGATTCTCTCATTGTCATGAATTGGTTTAATGAAACATTTAGGTGTCACTTTCATACACTCAGTGCCATTTTGGAGGAATTCCTTCTTTTAAAAAGAAAATTCGATCATATTTCATGTTATCACATTTACAGGGAAAGAAATGACATTATTGATGAATTATCCAAGGCAAGCTCGCCACAAGATTTGGGCACATGGAAGATATCAATGAAAATTGGCAATGAACACTATGAGTTCTACCACAACCCATTCATGGATGGTTTGCAGGTGGAAAATGCACTAGACTAAAGACACCATCCTTTTCGCACAACCTCTTTTCATATCTTTGAGTTGAAAGGAGGCCAATTTTGTTTTGGTCAATGATTATGTATATGTGATATTTTGGTTAAACCATGTTGATGATCTAAATTGGCTTAATAGGTTGGTCTTTGTTTGTAATTGCTTTAGATGAAAGGTTGGAATGTATAAATAGTCTTCTTTCTCATGCTACTATATTTAGACTCTAATCTTGTGTTAGGCCTCTAAAGCCCTGTTACTTTTTCTGAGATTTTGGCAGGTTGGTTGTTACAAAACATCAATTTTTTGAATGCACCTATGTGCATCTATAACACGTAATTTTCACTCTTATTTATGAAAATATGTATATATTTGTAGCAATTTTTCTCTCTATATATAACTATGTTTTTATTAAAATCAAAAACAAAAATATTTCTATATATGGAGATGAGAAATTTATATATAATATATAGTATTATTTAAAAATCAATTTTAATTTAGTCTAAGAGGACAAGGGCGATCACCATTATTATAAAGTTTATATATAAAATTTAGATTCAAGATTCAAATTTCCTTATGGATTATTTACCCTACAAAATAAAATAAAATCATATAAAATTTTATATTAACTTTTTATATATAAAATATTTAAGGTTATCAAGTTTTTTGGATAGAAATTTTTTTTAATTTTTACATTCGAAAAAATAAAATAAAATAAAAAATTCAAAAATTCCATTTAAACAAAATACTAACTTCCTAAATAAAAACAAATACTTTTTACTTTTCAATACTAATAATAAACAAAATTAAATTAAATATATACTCTTTTTTACTTTTAAATTAATAAAATTTATATAAAATTTAAATATTTTCACTATAATCTTACCGAGGCATTAACCATTTTACATTAAAAAAATATATAATTAACTAAATTTTTTACATTTTATAATAAATGGAAATTTTATAAAAATTTCCATCATAATTTATCAAGTATATAGACATTACCATCGACCAAAATCATTTTCGAAAAGGTTCCAATAAAATATTTAGCAATGAAAACAATGGGTGAAGCATATTAATGAGATTATGAGCATGGGTACATTCTGTCTCCATCGATAGTAGAGTTGGCCACATGCATCATTTCGAGTGTTACTATAAGATGCCATGCCATAAAAATATATGTAAGGTAGTGTTGAAGCATGTAAGGGGACATGTAGAGTATGCAAAAGAGAAAGGAATACTCCCTGCTTAAGGAATACAAACATGCCATTACCAATATACATTAAGGTTTATTTAAGTCATACTTAATAAGGGTTAATTAAGTAATGAAATTGATTAGTTTGAATAGGAAATTTGTATTATTCATTTTGAAATAAAAGTGAATAAATCTCAAAAAAAATTGTGAAAAAATTAATAATATTAAAAAACCTTCTACATGGTTTTAGAAAAATATTTCAAAAACTTAAATAGAGAATATAAATTTGTCATTATATATATACATAAAGGTTTATTTAAATTATACTTAATAAATGTTAATTGAGTAATGAAATTGATTAGTTTGTGTAGGAAATTTGTATTATTATTTTGAAATAAAAGATGAATCGATAAAAGTGAGTAAATCTTAAAACAAAAAACAAAACATATGTTAGAGAATCTTCTACATGGTTATAGAAAAGTATTTCAAAAACTTAAATAGATATCATTTAAGAGAAAAGTGAAACACAAAATACAGTGGTTGTTTTACCGTCCATTACCAATTTATGTGTATAAATGTAATTCATATTATAGGAAGATAAAGTGAAGAAGTGATTACAACAATTGTGGGAGCATGGAGTCATAAGACTCATTATGTCACACTATGGACCACCCATGATCATAGTCCCAAGAAGGATGGAACTTGGATAATGTGTATTGACTACATAAATTTTATCATGATTTCTCAAGAATTGATACTCATCTCCTAAGGTTGATGACTTGTTGAACTAGTTGTAACATGTAAAATACTCTACCAAATATCTCAAATTGGGATACCATCATGTTAGAGACAAAGAAGATTGCATCTAAAAGAATGAATTTGAAACAAGGAAAGGTGTATATGAATGGCCAATAATGTATTTTGGTTTATGCAACATACTAGCTACATTTTTATGCTTTATGAATGATGTATTTCATCCCTACATAGAATCAATTGTAATAGTATACTTGGACTATATATTTATTTTTACCTCTTCCTAGGAAGAGCATATCTAACATTTTATCCAAGTGTTATAAACTTTAATGAACCATTAGTTGCTAGAAAAACTGAAGAAATGTGAGTTCCATTAGCATTGCCTAGTGTACATGGGGTATGTGATTAATGGATGATAACCCAATCTTGATCCTTCTAAAATGGAGGTCATCATGAAATGCTTAACTCATGTTAACATTACATAAGTAGATTTATGGGGCATCCCGATACCTTCATAATTCCGTAGTATCATTTTTAGTTGTGCCTGTATCACTTCATGTTATAATAGCCAATGGAAGAGCTTCCAAAAGGAGAAACAATCAACAGAAAAATTTTGAAGAACTAAAATTAAAGGTCGTTATAAGAACCATTCTTACCATTCCTAATTTGTTTAAACCCTCCAAAGAGGAGACGTAGTAACTATGTTATGGGATTAGTATTATATAGTGAGGTAATCCATCTTATTGTCATTATGAGTTGTTTCATGGAACAATTCTAAACTACCCCACAAATTACTAGAAAATTTGCGTTGATCCAAGTTATTAAGAAGTGGAAGCACTATCTAATAGGAAAAGAGACCATAATCCAAACCAATCGCCATACTTTGTAATACTTACAAGCCCACAATAAGCTTCAATAATAAATACACTACAAATGGATGGGATATTTACAACTTGTTTCGTCTCATTATCAAATATGAGAAATGCATCACTAACAAGATGGTAAATACGTTGTCAAGACAATTGCACCTAAAATTATAGCATTTGAGCTTTTATTCACATGGATCCTTTCATCCATGAAACATATAAAAAGAAATACATAGAAGAAAAGGACTTCAAGGAGATATTTTAACAATTGAAAACCAAGCTCTTGAAAAAGGGGGAGACAACACGGGAAACTACTATCTTGAAGAATGATTACTCTATAAATTGGATAAATTTTGTGTGCATAAATGTAAAATAACACAACTTATAAGAAAAATGTGTTTTCCAACAACTTAGTGATTGTTGAAGCCATGCATAGCAATGGTTTCTTCCTTGTGGTTGTACACAACATACATGGTGAATTGAGAATATGCATTGCATTATGGATGCTTGTTTAACCTACATGTAGCTCATACAGATTGTATGCTACTTCATATGCCATTCACTCACACCTTCAGTGCAAAATATCGGGTTAGGTGTTTGTTCCAAGCCATTAAACATTGAATTGGGTTGTTGTTTATCCCAAACAGAAAATGGTCTTAAAAAAATTCATGCTTATTTAACTAATTTTTCCTTCATTCAATTTGGAAATGGGGAATGTTTGGCATAGAGTGGCTTTGTCTTATTCCACGTTTTTTTTATGTGGCCATCTATTATGTGTGTGAAGTGTTTTCTCATAAATGTTTTACTGAATGGTAAGTAAATATAAATTTACATTGACACTTGCATTGTCATGGTGCAAGTACATGACACTAAATGCTACAACTAAAAATTTAACCCCAATAAAGAATCAAATAATCATTTCTTCTTTTATTTGCATTGAAATTCACTAAATCTGGTAGTACTGGAATAACTCAGCAGTTTGTGTAAGTCAACCCTAGTCAAATTGAATGGTGTTTTTTGTAAGTGGCTACTCATATGGTTGCTAGGACATGTATGGCATAATAGTCCTATATTAATATTCATACAATGGAAAATTCAAGAATGAATTGAATTACACCTTGAATATTGAATGCACGTGTATATTTGCATCAATGCTATGGAAACTTCACAATGAAGGAAGTGGTTTTGTTTGTTGATGATAGAGCAATCTAATTTATTCATTATTTGCTTTGACTCCTCTACTTTTATCACCCATTTCTTCATATCATTGGTCTATTAGTTATCATTATATTGTGCTAAGTTGATTCCAAGCGGATCCAATTAGGTTGCATTCCAAAATATGTATGTGAGGAATTTTGCATGAAAATAGGGCATTGCAATCAAAACTATCTTCTCATACTTGAAGAGTAGGAGAAAGATTTGAAGCAGATAAGCATAGTCAACGTTAATGTGCCTACTTAGTGACAAATAATAGAGAAACCAACTCAGAGTCCCTTTTATTATTGGTATCGTTATCTACGTGCAAGTGATGCCAAGGCTAGAGATCTTCATATAAGACTAAGAACAGAGATCATATTGTAATCTATGTTGGTGAAGTGAGTGGCTATAATTCCCTTGTTTAAGGATCACATGGAATCAAAGTAGTTGAATCCTTGACTGTGATTCATCTACCAAAACTTTGAATAGAATGCAAACTTGACATGGTAAAGTAAAAAAGAAGGGTTAGAGGACATGCAAACCATCAATGTTTAGTTTTGAGAAGAAAATGAGTACTTGAAGGAAAAGGTTTATATGTATGATCAAAATATGGCCTAGATGGAGAAGAATCGTGCGACCTCAAAAATAATATTTCCATTGCTAAAAAAATTGACTTGATGAATGTTAATATTCTCTCACAACTAAAATGGCAAACTAGGACAAGATCAAAGTGCATCTTCTGCAATTTGGAGAGAATGGAATTCAGATGAATATATGGTAGGAGGATAGGCTTATCCAACTAATGAATCAACAACAACAAGAGTTGGTAGAGAAGAAAGAGGCAATGGTAAAACTGCAAGAAGTTGTCCAAGAGAGCAAGGAAGTGTTGGGTGTGGAACCTGATTATCTTACTGATTCAGAGTTCTTGTTTCAGCTGCGTTTGGATCCCAGTCCATGATAGGGGGGTGTGGGGGTTTTTTTGCCCCACTATTATTGTTGTTGTTTCCCCCAAAAGAAAAATTTAGAGGAAAATTGCCTTGTAAAATATTGTAATTTCATAGATAAGTTGTTCATTATGCGAAAATATGACGGTTAAAGTTATGTTTATTTAGGGTTTTTGGCCCTAGAAGGCAACCCTCGGTTCATATGATGAAATTTTATTGCAACTATGTATTATTATTTTGTGTGAGAAAAAGAGAGGAGATTGTGTGAGAGTAAATACGAAATTACAGCAGATGTGTTGTAGGTTGTATCCCTTCAGTTTATTGGATGATATAAAAGGAAGGATTGGTTGTCTCTCCCTCGACATAGCCCAAATTGGGTGAACCACACATATTTGTGTCTCTCTTATTTTATGCTTTTCTATGTTTGTTCTTCTGTGATATATTACATGTTCCATTGCTCTGTTATTTAATTTCTAATAGAAGTAAAGCAACCCTCCATAGTTATCGCAAACGCCAATAACATGACTAAGATGACCATTGAATTTTACCTCCTTCGAAGCTTTCCCAAGAACAATTTGGTGATTTTGAAAAGCATAAAAGAGTCATTGGTTCAAAATTGTTAAGGCATATTCCTACAATGAACAAGTGCTATACAAGAGAAGGAAAGATAGCCTAAGTTTTGTTGTAGCTAAACTAAGGGTCAAGCATGAAGACATAGTTTTCGATTGGAAAGAGGAAATGATTATGAACATCAATATCACATTTGTGAAAGAAAAATACATGGAAACAATTATTGTTTCATCAGAAATAGGAATAGAAAATGAGGATGGTAGCACACCACCACTCCATTATGAACCTTGTGCCTTAAAAATGATAAGAAACCAATCATTACAGTCATGTTTGAGGGGGGGGTTCCTTTTATAATGAATACAATGTACAAGATAATATTTGATGATGTTAACACTAGGTCTCCTTAGTGTGTGCATGTGTGTGTCTGTATGAGATAGAGGGTACAATTATAATAAAACAGGAGATGAAAAGTTCTAGCCTACATACCAATATAACAATAGAAATGTAATCACTCAATAACTAGGTCTTAATAAGAGTTTTTAAGGTTAATATGGGGCTTATATGGGGCTTAACATGTCCCTTCCCTTCAAACAAGTATTGTCCTGAACACTTGACCATTTGCAGGTGTTTATGCACGAATAACTCATCTTCCCATGCCCATTCCTCCATTGGTAGGTTCTTCCATTTGATGAGGTGCTGGGCCTTGAAATTGTCATTCACTTCCATTACATTTTCACTTATATTTTCATATTGTCACCTTCACTCCACCTCTATTTCATTACATTTACCTCCATTTCATTACATTTACCTTACTACCTTATCATTATTGGTTACATTTATTTTTTTTCCAAACTTTATTAATTCTTAGCATTTTTAAGTGAATTTATGGTTAAAAAATAGAAAATAATGTGCATATGCTTATACCTAACAAGTGGGATGAGATTGTTGACATGTGTAGGTCAAAAGGAAGCTTATAAAAGACCCTTATGTGGCATCCTAAGGCCAAATTCGAATTTTAGTAGAGAAGATCATGGGATCATAAGGATATGTGTCTCATTTCCTATTTGTATTGAAACTCTAAGAAGACATGTGCCTTATCATTTCCTATTTGTATTGAAACTCTAAGAAGACATGTGTCTTATCATTTCCTATTTTGATTGTAACTCTAGAGATATAGGGAGAGATTCATGGACTCTCATTAATGAGATAGCTTCTCATCTTTTTGCATAAATACGGGAAGTTTTCTCCTATCACGGGGGGAAAGGAGGAAAAGAAGAAAAACAATTATAGAATATTCTATAACAAGTTTTGAGATGGAATGGGATGTAAAGTGAAGAGCTGTTGATGTAATAAGATTAGGAGTGACTATTTCCATTGTGTAAAGTTGTGAGTTTATCAATAAAGAAGGTTCTTTTCTATTATTGAATTTTAGAATGTGAGTTTTGTGAGTTGGAAAGTTATTGGACAATGGAAGGACCCCCATCAACAATGTGCGTCCCTTTATAAATTTGCAAGATTAATTAGTTTGTTTTACTTTGATTCATGCAATTAGTTTAGCTTTCCATTGCAAATGTTATTTTATTTTTCAAATGTAGACTTACCTCACTGCGTAATTTTATGTTTCCTAAGAGCATCTCAAGAAAGTAGTGTTTTATCTATTTTCTAAAATTGGATTGCTTGAAGCATTAGAGAATACAGTGACTTAGTTTTCTTTCACATGTCTTTACAATGCTTTCTTAGATTCAGCTTTACATTCACTGTTTAACCCTATGTTTTCCAAAGAGCTTCTCAAGAAGGTAGAATTCAGTTATTTTCCAATATTGGTTGCTTGAGGCATTAAGAATAAATAGTGACTTAGTTTCTTTCCTTATGCTTTTGTCATGCTTTTTAGACTAAGCTTTCATCTATTGTGTAATTTCATGATCAGCAAGTCCAAGAAGGTAGTTCTTCCGATTTGGGTTGCCTAAGAGGCATTAGATCACATAGTAGCTGCAAGTTTTCCTTTCCATGCTTTTATTATGCTTTCTTATATCACATATAATGTATACTCTATTGCTTAAGTCATTTCATGAAGATGATTTTTACATCTTCCTATATTGAATGTTCACAATAGTATTTGAGCATGCAATAGATCATAGTTGTGTTTATATTGCTTGCTTTCATTTCATAGAATAGGATTAGTTTTATTTTTTATCAAAAGTTTTCAAGGATAGGATAGGAAGTGATTTCATTTTCATCTTATCAATGAATACAATTGTATCTAGAATAATGCTCTACTTTTCATAGACACAGTGTAGGCCTAGATTAGACTAACCATTCAAGTTTTTTATTTGATTTTATGCAAATTAAATTAGTTGAAGTACATTTCCTTTTCTTCCTTCTTAGAAATTAGTTTTTTATATTAAACATCCATTAGACTTAGTTGATCATTGACATTTAACATCCATTAAAATCATTAGGCATAAAAGACAAAACCCTCGAAACAATACAAAAACATACTCAACCAAGTAAGAAACAAGGTTAAATAAGCACATATTGTGCACCACACTTCATTAGTTTACTAACCCTCGTCGATAATTTATGTTAGCAATTTAAGACATTAAATTGACTGAACATGAGGTACTCAGTAATTGCTCAATTTCTAAACCACTTAATCCTTAATTCTAGGATTATTTATGGTTCTAGTATGATTTTCCATTATTCATTGATTTACGATAAAATAGTTTGGATTGGGATCTTCTCACTAATTAACTTCTTTAATCAAGAAACATGGAAGATAGGATGTACACATGAAGATGGAGGAAACTCCAATTTGTAAGCCATACTTCCAATCCTTTCCAACACCTTATAAGGGCCATAATACCTTAGTTCTAATTTATTGTCATTCTTTTGTTGCTTAAGGGACATCTGTTTATATGGTTTTAGCACATATACTTAATCCCCCACTTCAAATTACCTTTCATTGAGATGTTGATATGTTTTTTGTTCCATGCTATTTTGTGCTATAACTAAGTTTCCCTTCAATGGTTTGAGAACTTGTTATTGGTGGTGTATGGCTACTACTTGATACTTTATATTCCATGTTAAGGATGATGTGATGGATGGAAGATGATATCCATAAAGTTCCATAAAATGGTAACTTTATTTATGAAGTGTGGAAGGATGTGTTGCACCACCATTCTGACAAGCGCAACCATTTGACCCATTGTGTTTATTTATCATATTTAGAGAAACATAGATATCCTTCTAACATTTATACACAATCTAAGCTTTCCCATCAGATTGAGGATGGTAAGATGAGTTGTGAGCCAATTTAGTACCCAAACAAGAAAATAATTTAATCCAAAAAAATTTAGTAAAAATTGGATCTCTATCACTTACAATAATCTTTGGTATTTTGTGTATCTTTTGGACTATTTCCATAAATCAATTGGATTTACTTTAAAAGGATGAGAAATAAAGAAAAGAAAGGCTAAATTGTCATTCGATCTACCACTACCATAATGACACTCTTTCCTTCATATTTGGGTAAACCTATAACAAAATCCATTGAAACTTCTTCCCAAACCTTTCTTGGTATGGATAATGGATGAAGAACCCTTGGGGTTCTAATTGTCTCTCACTTATTCTATTGGAAAACCACACATATGGCCACAAAATTTTGCTCATCTGCTTTAAGACCTTCCAAAAATTATATTTCTTGATCCTATGGTAAGTCTTCATGAACCTTGAATGTTCTCCTACAAGATAAGTTTGTAATTCCAAAATTATCTTTTGTTTTAGTTGACAATTCTTATATAAGTGATCTTGATAACACAACAAATCTATGACATACCCCCTTATCTAACCTGCTAACCAAAGGCGGTTACTATGGTGACCCGAGTCCCAATGTGTGGTTATGAGAATAGGGTGTAAAAGAAAAATTACTCTTGTTCAACTCCTTGATGCCCTAAAATTGTTTCTTCAAATGTAAAACAATGGCATGAAGCCAACTCAGTCGACCTTTACATGCATTTTCAGTGTTGGTGTCAATTTTCTTGCTCTAGAATGGGTCATTTAAATCCATGCAAAATCATTAAAACAAGATTAGAGTCATGTATGCCAAATGTGGGAGCATAAAGGATGCTAGCACATTATTTGATACTTTGTCAGAGTATAATAAATTATCTTGGTATGTTATCATTTCAGGATATATTTGGAATGGCTATTTTGAAGAATCCCTAAAGTAGCTTTTCCAAATGCAACAGACTAGCATTATTCCCTATCAGGTTACTTATTCTTGTGTTCTCAGTGTTCGTGCACAAGCCTAATAGGTTTAAAACAAGGAAAACAAGTTCATGTAGTTGTGATAACATTTGGTTTCCATTCAAATTTGTTAATGAGAAATCCCTTCATCGACATGCATGCTAAATGTGAGAGCATTGGTAATGCATGCTTACTTCTCAATAAAATTCCTAAACATAATGCAAGTATGTAAGCTTGTTGAGTAATCAGACTTTGAGCATGACAAACATAAGGCCTTCACATATTTCTTGCATATTATAACCATTCTCCATGCTAGATTTCAAGCTAGAAAAGGATATGACCTGTTCAAAAATCAAAGGATCTCACCCACCAACCAGAACACTCATCCTACAAACCATCTTGACTAATATCATAGGTAGTAATTCCAACAAATAATTTCATCACAACCTAAAGTAAAACATCATATGGTATTCCAATCAAACAGTGCTAACTATTAATAAGAATATAACATTTATGGCCCTAGAAATGCCTAGTCCAAAATTTCTATTTAAGTACAACTTTGTTGCTAAAACAAAGGCCACAAATCAGACTCAACAAAACAAGTGGGGAATTAATACAATGATTTGGCTTAGTGAGAAATTAGTGTGACACAAGAACTAATCCAGGGAGTTGTGGTACCCATTGTTTTAATGCACCCACCTTTGGTTTGAAGCACTTTTTTGCTAAGCAATAACACTAGAGCAACCAACTTAGTTCACATATTACCAACTATGTTAGTTGTACCCTTAATAATCTGCATATTTAATGGTTTGCACTTATTTAGTCCTAGCTAGAATTTGATTTTCAGGTTTAATAGATTTTTATTGCTCTCCATATCTTTCACGGTTTTCCTATGTCAAATAGTTTTGTTATATATATTTTCAATGGCCCCAATGTATCGACAGACTCAAGATACAACGCATATGATCACCTGTTTGAGGTGCATGCGACCTTACAAACCAATGTGATTAGATTTGAGTGGAATGCATAGATTGAACCCTAATCACCTTGAGGGAACAACATAAAAGATTACTAGATTTGCACATTTAGATTCTACTAGACTGGAGGAAATATTCTCAATTCCTTAGATTATCCAAAATTACTTGATTGTCGAAGACAGTCCGACATAACTAATTTCTTACACTTTTAAATCCTATCAATGGGTCGATCACCTAATGCTCTATAGAGGAATATTTTCCAAGTGATTTTAGATGCACATACTTCTCCTCTTAATGTAGAAGAGGTCCAGTCTCTGACCTAGACTTGAAATTTTTGTTAGCCATATTTTTCACGTTTGATTTCTCTAAATGGAACTCCAAGCTAGAGCCCATCTACCAAGTGGGTTTATGGATTGTGCCCTTTTTTGTTTGAGAGGCAACCATAGTGTTTTCCTTTTAGATAGTGAGCAACCAAGTGACCATGTTCAAGATAGGTATTTAGATGAGGTAGTGTGTTTGTTATCCAATATTTATGTCCATATGTGACCATTACATTCAACGATGATCTCTTTAAGAAGGCCCTTCCCATGCTCAGGTTCAATGCAGATTCAAGTGCATGTAAAAACCAGAAGATCCACCTATTCAGATGTCAAAGCAAGAAACTTACCAAGAGAATTTCTAATGGCAGCAAGGAAAATGGAATGTCGATATTTTAGACATAGGTTAGGAATCCACATCCATGTAGGGGCTTAAGAGAGTTTCTCAGTGTGAGGGTGGAAGCTTGGTACCAAGGCCTCATAAAAGTTCATCCTTGTCAGTGAACCAAGGCCCATCACAAAGGGCAAGATGTCTATTTGGTTGAGAGTTAAATTTTTGAACGAAAAGCACTTGACAATTGGGTGAATCAACACAATTTTTTATCAAGAAGGAACCCCAAACCTTAGATACAAATATGCAGATTGGCTCACCAAAGGCAACTTCAACCCACATGCAATTACAAGTCATTGATGGATCAAATGACTCACCAAAAAAATCTAGCACAAGTAGTCTATAAATGAGCCAAATATTTCTCGAACCAAGCCAAACTCTTGACCCATTATCCTCACCAAGTAATTTTCCAAGTTGAATCGGGTAACTATGCAAACAACTGTAGAGATTTGATTTCAAGAAGAAACTTTCAAACTTTCAATAACACTACTTGAAAACTTCCCAAAAGAACCTGAATTCAATTTCCACCGAATACATACAATATTATGAGAAGGCTTTAATTATTATACCATAAAGCAAAACTACGTCAAGAATCAAGTTGCATTGAGGTTTTCAATGGCAATTGCACAAGATTGAAATTCAAATGAAATTCAATAAATCAAGCATGAAATTCATCATGTAAGCCACACATAATAAATACTTATATCAGATGGACTAGGAAACTGAGTTTAGGACTCTGTCTCTCCACCCAACCTAAGATTGGGCTATAATATGGTCTTTCTTAAAGCCCAATCACCCCTGAGCCAAATTCCAGAGTGTGCAAGGGGAACTTTCTCAAGGGATTGAACCAATAATGTTACCTAGGACAGGAGCTCTAGAGGCCTGGTTAGACTCATATTTGCACAGGGCCCTACAGTAGTTTACCAATTCCATCAATAACTAGCAATGAATTCCATGCTTTCTTGACTCCTCAAAAATGTTTCTTGAGATTTCTCTCAGCAAAAATGAACGTAAATTACTGTGTAGATCCTAGTTTCTTGTACTTCATCTCACTCCTCGAGTTTTTCTCTTGTTTCTCCCTCCCTTCTCGCACTTTATCTCCCCTCTTCGCATTTATCCTCTGCCTAGCATATATTCCATGTGTATCGACTTCCCTTTTGTCTCTTTCTCCTCCAGTATGCCTTATGCACATATTCCTTGGTTATTTTTCCTGCCTGGCCAAGATTCCTCCACCTCATTAGATTGTGTCAATTACACCCCTATCTCTTTTGATTTTTATTTTCCTTTTCAGTTAACAAAAATTACCACAGGTGGCCTGAATCCTTACGTGCACTTACTCACCAATTGTCTCCTTGTTGCGTGGTCCAATTTCCATTGATCCTTTTATCTCACATTTAGTTACCAAGATGCATGCTCTTGTCCTCATCCCCGGGAGATACTTTGTAACCTGTCCTTTGTGCACACTTTTCCACCTTCATGGATGCCATCAAAAAAATAGCATCCCAAGCAATTTTCCCCTCCTTGGCTTTGGAACCTGTGTCCCTAAACTCAGCTCATTTAAATTATTTTACAATTCTTGTAATAATTGGAAAAGATAACCAAGTTGTCACAAATCCCTACCCCTTGGGGGAACACCATCCTTGGTGTTCAATGACCATATACAATATAAAAATGAATGCTTAAAGGATTCAACACAACTGACAAGTAACTTTGTATATCCAACTCCTTTCAACTTTTACAACATATCTTACATGCACAGTGCCTTTCTCAGCCACTCAGTAAACAACACTTTATTAATTCAGCCATTTCCCAATTGCCCTTTTTGAAATCTTTTGGTTCCTTTGATGTGCTCATTCAAACTTGAATTTGTTCCTCTTCTCTGGAGTTCTTCCTGCCTCAAATATCTAATGTTGTTATCCTTGTGATCCCTATTCCTTCAGTGAGCAGTTTCTGGCTCATTGTTCTGGACACACCCCTAATGTGCTTTTAGTTCCAATCGGCTATGCTTATGCCCATTTTATAACCAATTTATTTTTCAGCCTTCCCTTCTCTACTTCCTAGTCCCTTAAGAAAACCAGTCTTCCCCCTTTCGTGTTTTCACTCACCTTCTAAGTTCAGGCATTCCCTTCTCTACTTTCCAGTGCCTTGGGTGCTCCATACCTTGGCAAGGTTTCCTCACATTGAAATGGTCTCAAAACTGAGGCATATTCCTACGTCAAAATGACCATACTGGTCATAGCATGTTTATGGAATTCAGTTGGTACCATTGGTGCTAGTGTCCTACAATGGCCCTGTTCCTAAAATTCTTAGGTTTTGCACACTGTTGTTGTTCCATCTTGTGGCTATCTTTTTCATTGGAACTAAACAACATCATGTCTATTCCTGCATCATATACATACATATTCCATGAGACTCGTCATTAAAAAAAAATAATAATAATAAAAATAAATAATAAAAATAAAAATAAAAAAATGTAATGAATGTAAATTGTACCTCATCACCAGTTTATCCTTGCAGTGAACTTGAAAATTTCCATAATTCATATAGCAAACCAAGTTAGATCATAGACCAAATCATCATAATTTAAACTGCCACATCATTTGGCTGAAAACTAAACTATCATAAATCAGAGTATTAAATCACATTCATAATTAAAATTCATGGGTCAATAAATTATCTGTAAATATCTTGATTTTTTTCACAACTTCCTCTTTTCTTGTACACACACACGGGTTCAATTTCCTATCCTGGAAAGCACCAGTGCCTTCTCTTCGACCTCATACGCACATAGGGTAAATTGCCTAATTTAGAAAGCACCTAGTTCTTTCTCTTTGACCAATGGTGGACACATGGGATATGTATAAGCCCTTTTGTTATCCTGCAAGTACAAGCGCTACCAAACCAAGTAGTCACTACAAAATCAGGTAATTTTTATCGATAGGAAACAAGTGTATTCCACACCTTACAAGACTGAATAGTCCCATATATGTTTGTCCTAAAAACAGGCTCTTACAGTCCCATACTTGTTTGTCTTAAACATTTACACAACACATACACACATACATGTGGCACAATACAACATACACATAACACAATGTCATGTACACAAATCACAATACCACGTACATATGACAGAATACAACATATACGCATTTACACATGTACAACACATGCACATATACACATGATTCAACACATTACACATTATCGCATAGAGTCTAGAGACCACACTATCTCTATTTAGGTAAACCAAGACATATTGCCTCTCTTTTTTTTCCGTGTTCATAAGGTAATAGTCATATTCAATAGGAATTCCTTTTCGTCAATAGATTCTTATTTTCATGCCATATATAAGCAATCAGTTTTCCATTTGAATGACCCCTGGTAGACCTATTAAAATCATGGCATTTTCATACACATAAACATATTCAACATAATCATGTATGTAATAAATAAGTACATGTGCAATTAAAGTTGGGGTTCATAGAACTCCCTTTTACCATTTTGTTGTCCATCATTTCTATGAACTCAACGAGCCTACTTGGTTGTCATATCACATTCCACTTACACTTTTTCTTTTCCATATGCTTTTTACCATGTTTCTTCCAACTTTCCTAATAGAGTTCAGTAAGAAATTCATATGTTGCCCCTTTCTCAGGAATTTGTGGCTTCCCTACCACCTCAATCGACTTGTTCCAAGGCCCCAATTATGTAAATTAAAAGACAGTTATAAAATCAACAGGAAATGTAAGAGGCAAAATAAAAGGGAAATCGCAAAAGGAAGATAAAATCCATAATCGCAATCATCAAGGAAAATCACACACAAACAACATGGCCATGCATATTCATAAATCAGATCACACAATTAAAGTTCAAAACCATAGCACATTAATCATCAAGAAAATAGTCCCAATAATTGACTCAATTTTCTGAGTTCAACATTCATGGCACCCTCGACCATCATACCATGCATACATTTGTGCAACAAAATCAGCTTCCCTTCCCTGTCTCTGCCACTGAGTCTTCCCGTGTGCAAGCGAACTCAACATGTTTCCCTATAACTATGTGTGCATCCATAGGATTGTTATCAGTTATATACATCATGAACCAAAAATAACATATACATAAGTTTGCTTTCAAATTCAGGAAAACATCTACACATTGGTCATAACTATCATCGTGCATTTACAAATTTTAGAATTCAATCTATGATGTATTTTAATAGCATGATCAAAATCAACCTCTTTACCAAGACCACATTTACCATTTAGCTCAGGTTTTAAAATACTTTTGAAATATTTGGCCTTCTTACTAAGGCCAACATTCATGGTACCTGCAATCTCATAGACTTAGTTAGGACACCACATGGTACATTAGCATGCATCTATCTTAAATTTTCACATTCATAAAGAGAATGCATCACAAGACCATCCATGACTATAGTGCTATAACCAATGCCTACCAAGAAGTATTTTTTAGTTACCAAATTCCCAAACATTGCACCTTTTATCATACAAATCATGGGCTCCATCCAATGTATGCACACAAGTATACATAAACATACCTATATATTCAACAGATCAGTATGAAACATAAGAGACACAAGCATTTCCATAATCTTGTATACCACATACTTAGTCACATGCATTCCTATTGTAAGCATGTTAGGGCACACCACTTGTATAGTAATGATAATACGCTACCATATTTATGTACAACACCATGCAGAACATGATGTTAATGCTCAAAATTAACACATGCAATGACAATTTTCAATACATTATGTCATGCAGGAAGAATCCTTGCGGTCCACATTCAATTATGAAATCATGACTACAATTAATCGTACTCATAGTCAACTCTATTACCCAGGAGCTAGAGTCCCACTCATCTCTAAGGGCTCAAACTGTGAACCTTCTGCTTATTTCATTTTTTCATAGGTCACTATATTGATTCTAGGGTTACACCTTTATTCATTCATTCCTTTCGCGATAGAGCCCATTAAGTCCAAGTGTTGAACTTGACAACTCTGATACCACTGGTAACACACCCCCTTGTCTAACCTGATAACTAGAGGTGGTTACTTTAGTGGCCTGGCTCCCAATGTGTAGTTATAAGGTTGGGTTGTAAAAAAAAAAAAAAATCGCTCTTGTTCAACTCTTCAACGCCCTAAAACAGTGTCTTCATATGCAGAGCGATGGCATGAAGCCAACTCAGTCAACCTTTATATGCATTCTCAATGTTGGTTTCAAATAGCTTGCTCTAGAATGGGGAATTTAGACCCATTATTCGATACTTTGTCAAAGTATAATCAAGTTTCTTGGTATTCTATCATTTCGGGATATATTTGGAAGTGATGTTTTGAAGAAGTCGTGAAGTTGTTTTACCAAATGCAACATACCGACATTATTCTTGATCAGGTTGCTTATTCCAGTGTTCCTAGAGTTTGTGCATAAGCCTATCAGGTTTAAAGCAAGGAAAACAAGTTCTTGCAGTTGTCATAACAACTAGATTCCATTCAAATATGTTCATGAGAAATGCCTTCATTAACATGCATGCTAAATGTGAGAAGATTGGTAATGCATGCCTACTTCTCAAGAAAATGATTGAACATAATGCAGATATGTATGCCCATTGAGTAATCAAACTCTTAGCATGACAAGCATAAGACTTTCACATACTTCTTGCATATTGTAACCATTCTCCATGCCAGATTTCAAGCTAGAAAAGGATGTGACCTACGCAAAATTCCAAGCATCTCACCCACCAACCAGAACAGTCATCCTACAAACCATCTTAGCTAATATCATAGGTAGTATGTCCAGCAAATTATTTCATCGCAACCTACAATCAAAGATCATATGATATTCTAATCAAACAATGATAACTATTAACAAGAATATAATATTTATGGCCCAAATGCCTACTCCAAAATTTCTATTTATGTACAATTGTTTTGCTAAAACAAAGGCCACAAATTAGACTCAACAAAACTAGTGGGGAATTAATACAATGACTCGACTTAGTGAAAAATTAGTGTGACACAAGAACTAATCTGAGGAGTTGTGGTACCCATTGTTTTGATGCACCTACATTTGGTTTGATCCACTTTTTGCTAAGTTATAGCACCACAACTACCAACTCAGTTCACATATTACCAATTATGTTGGATATGCCCTTAATAATATGCATATTTTAATGGTTTGAAATTATTAAGTCCTAGATAGAATCTTATTTTCAAGTTTAATAGGGGTTATGCTACTCTCCATATATTTTACGTTTTACCTATGTAAAATAGTTTTATTGTATATCTTTTCCACATCTTTTCAGTGCCCCCAATGTATCTACAAACTCAAGATACACTCCATATGAACACCTATTTGAGGTGCATGCGACCTTACAAACCAATATAATTAGCTTTGAGTGGAATGTATAGATTGAACCCCAATCACCTTGAGGGAACAACATAATAGATTATTAGGGTTGCATATTTAGTTTCTACTAGACTATAGGAAATATTCTCAATTCCTTAAGTTATCCAAAATTACGTGATTGTTGAGGAAAGTATAATTTAACTAATTTCTTACACTTTTAAAACCCCATGGATGGACCGATTACCTCATGCTCTAAAGACGAAGATTTTTCCAAGTGACCTGAGATGCACACCCTTCCCCTCTTGATATCGAAGAGGTCAAATGTCTGACCTAGACTTGAAATCTGTGTCAGACATATTTTTTAGGTTTGGTTTCTCTGAATGGTGCTCTAAGCTAGAGCCCATCCACCAAGTGGGTTTATGGGTTGTGCCTTCTTTTTTAGAGGCAGCGAGAGCACTACCCTTTTAGATAGTGAGCAACCAAGTGACCATGTTCAAGATAAGTATTTAGATGAGGAAGTGTGTCTGTTGTCCAATATTTATGTCCAGATGTGACCATTACATTCATGAATGATATCTTTAAGAAGGCCCTTCCCATGCTCAGGTTCAATGTAGATTGAAGCGAATGGAAAAACTAGAAGATCCACCTATTCAACTATCAAAGAAAGAAACTTACCGAGAACATTTCTAATAGAAGTAAGGGAAATGGAATGCCAATATTCTAGACACAGGCTAGGCATCCACATCCATATAGAGATTGAAGAGATTTTCTCAATTTGAGGGTGGAAGTTTGGTGCCAAGGCCTCATAAAAGGTCATCCTTGCTAGTGAACCAAGGCCCATCATAAAGGATAGGATGTCTATCTGGTAGAGAGTTAAATTTATAAATGAAAACCACTTGGCATGGGGTGTGAATCAACACAAATTTCTATCAAGAGGAACCCCAAACTTTAGATCCAAATATGTAGATTGGCTTACCAAGGGAAGTTTTAACCCATAAGTAATTCTTATTCATTTTTGGGTCAAATAAATCGCCAAAAAAATATCGCAACATAAGTCTATAAATGAGCCAAGTATTTTCTTGAGCCAGGTCAAACTCTCAACCCATTTGCATCACCAAGTAATGTTCCAAGTTGAATTGGGTAACTATGCAAACAAATGTAGAGACACAATTTCAAGAAGAAACTTGCAAAATTTCAACAACACTACATGCAAAGTTCCCAAAAGAAATAGAATTCAATTGTCATTGAATATATACAATATTATGAGAAGGCTTTAACTATTGTACATAAAGCAAAATCACATCAATAAGTCGATTGTGTTGAGATTTTTAATGGCAATTACACAGGACCGAAACACATGCTTGCATTACACTGCATCTTGTCATTAATAACAAAATGCCATAAGTAAATTGATCCCAAAAACAAACGGAACCATCAAATACCATTTTAGTTTTTTTTCATTGTTGAGATGTTCGAAATAACACTACATGCAAAATCTCAATATAAAAACAGTTTTCACCAAATATATACAATACATTAAACCCATTCCAACGACACTTGAAGTATACTGCTACAAGGAAAAACCAAATCAAGAAGATTCAATACCCAGTGTATTGAGGCTTTTAGCATACAAAATCTAATAACTTACCTAAATTATATTGTAGCTCTCCATTACTCACAGAATCCCAAAGCAAACTGATTAGAAAGTCAAGGACATCTAGGAAACATTTTTATCTTTTATTTTATTTTTTCATTTTCCAGGTGTTGGAAACACTTCATTAAATTGCAGCAATTTCAAAGAACCCTATCTCTATGAATATATGTGCCTCCACTAATTTTAAAAAGTTTTCAGTTATGCCATCCCTATAGCAATAATCCATACCATTAACAAAAGACATGAATTTTATTATAGCGTGTGCAGCCACCATTCTATTTATTTGAACCCATAACCTCATAATATCATTCATTTATGTTATAGCATACAAGGAAAGACACCCTAGAAAGATAATACACTTGTTCAATAGAGTGGTTTGACAAATTTCTCTAGTTTCAACAGCTCTACAAGGAAAGTAGGAGTTTTGCATGGTCTAGGTTTTGGAGTGAGGAATAGAAAGTGGACCAAAATTAGAATTAGCTGGCAGTGGAGGTGTAGGTGTAGGCATTCTACCTTCTCTATTTAATGACATGAAAAGAAAATAAAGAACGATTCACTTACCTCTTCCCCTCTTCAAACTTCCCTTATCGTACTCTATAGATGAACAAATCTTCAAGTCAAAGCTATGCTCTCTCACTACGCAAGTGAAGAAAAATCGTATTACGTGTCTCATTCAAAAATCTAGCTATTCAAAAGACCATGTTATATATATAAACACAATCGCTTGTACAGAGTTCTTCCCATGCCAACATTTTCAATTTGGATTTTATAAGTTATTATATTGATCCACCTATAGGATCGAGTCCATTTTTGGAGGCCAGCCTTTTGATGAGATTTAATTACACATTTCATACAACATTATATAGGCATTAGTGAAGCATAAAACACGCAACCATGTTTCCAAACGCGTGAACAACCATATCACATGCCGTACTTCATATGTTGGTAACATCAAATTAAATTCATCATGTAAGCCACACATAAGAAATACTTATCTCAGATGGACTATGCAACTAAGTTCGGGACTCCATCTCTTCACCCAACCTGAGATTGGGTTGCATTGTGGTCTTTCTTGCAACCCAATCACCCCCGAGCCAGATTCCAGAGCATGCAAGGGGAACTTCCTAAAGGGATTAAATCAATAATTCTATATGGGATAGGATATCCAGAGGCCTGTTCAGACTCATCTCTGCATAGGGACCTTTAGCTACCAACAAAGTCCAGGATTTCTCAACTCCTCAAAAATGTTTCTTGAGATTATCATGTCGACCGAAGTCTATTACACTTCATCTCACTCCTCGATTTTTTGTCTTGCTTCTCCCTCCCTGCTCACACTTTGTCTCCCCTGTTTTCATTTCTCCTCTACCTAGCATATATTCCATGTGTATTAATTCCCCTTTTGTCTCCCTCTTCCCCAGTACACCTTATGTACATATTCCTTCATTGTTTTTCCTACCTGACCAGGATTCCTCCAGCCAATGAGACTGTGCCAGCTACACCCCTATCTCTTTTGATTTCTTTTCCTTTCGGTTAATAAGCATTACCATAAGTGGCTTGAATCCTTACATGCACTCAGTCACTAGTTGTCTCCTTGTTGTGGTGTCCAATTCACATTGGTCCTTCTATCTTATATTTAATTACCAAGAGGCATGATCTTGTCCTCATCCCCATCAGATACTTTGTAACATGTCCTTTGTGCACATTTGTCTTCCTTCATGGCTACCATCAAACAAACAACATCCCAAACAATTTTCCCCTCCTCTGCTTGGGGACCCATGTCCCTAAGCTCAGCTCATTTAAATTATTTTAAAATTCTTGTAATAATTGGAAAAGGTAACCACATTGTGACAAAATCATTCTTCCACATAAATTTGTTTACTCCATCAAGTTCCTCCACTATTTGTTGAGTGATATTTCATACTTTCTCATCTTGCTTCCATTCTATCCTCGCTTCTTCCACCTAGTGAGATTGTGGAATGGAAATAGCACATAGTAAACCCTTTATCACTTCATTTTTCCTTGACAGTGAATCTACTGCAACATTTTGTTTTCCCTTTTTGTAGATAATTTCAAATTCATAATCCAACATCTTTGTAACCCTTTTTTTTGCTATGAAGATATTATTTTTTCCAAGAATTATTTACAACTATCATAATTTAATTTTTGTGTTGAAGTTTCTTCCTATTATTCATGGAAATCATTTCTTAGTTGCATGTAATATTGCCAAAATTTATTTTTCATATATGGGTATGAGTAAGTTCTTTCCTTTAAGTTCACTACTTTCAAAGGTAAGGGGCCTTCCTTCTTGAATCAAATCTGCACTAATGTCATGGCCTGAGGTATCACACTCCCTAGTGAAGGTTTTTCTTAAGTAAGGCACCACCAAGAAGGGATTTGTACACATTAAATTTAAGTTTCTCAAAATGCTTAGTTGCTTCTTTTGTCCAAGAAAATGCGTCCTTCTTCAATAATTTTTTCTATAAGTGCTAATATTTGACCATATTTCTTGACAAATGTGTGGTAATATCTTATCAATCCTAAGAATCTTCTAAGTTTCTTCAAAGTATAGGGGATTGCACATTCCCCAATAGCTTTGATTTTGTTAGGATCCAATTTAACACCCACATGGGATACAATATGACCCAAATATCCCACTTTTTGAACCCCGAAGGCACACTTAGAAAATTATACATATAGTTGTTGCTCTTCTAATAGCGTTAAGCCCCTGTCGATTTTAGTACATGCTCTTCCCAAGATTTGCCATAGATTGTTATGTCATCAAAAACTACAAACAAAAATTTTCTAAGGGTGGTTTTGAAATTAGAATTCATCAAACTTTGAAATGTTGAAGCTACAATTGTAAGTCCACATGCTATAACCAAAAACTCATAATGACCTTCATGTGCTTTAAAGGATGTCTTTGGAATGTCTTCTTGCCTCATTCTGATTTGATGATTTCCAAAATGGAGATCCAATTTAGTAAAGAAAATTGTTCCATCCTATTCATCTAATAATTCATCAATGACAAGAATATAAAACATATCCTTGATTTTCATTTCGTAGAGTTGTTTGTAATCTGGACACATAATACATGAACTATCCTTTTTTATAACCATAAGCACTAGAGAATAGAACACATTTTAGCTAGGTTGAATAATGCTAACATATAACATTTCTTGAACCATATGCTCAATCTCACTCTTTGTGCATATGGATACTTGTAAGGCCTAATATTAGGTGGTACATTTCTAGGTTGTAAATGAATAGCATGGTCATGATCTTAAGCAAGTGGAAGACCCTTAGGCGTCTCTCCAAACACCTTGGAATGATTGTTGATAAATTTTTGGAGATCCACTAGAATAGAGAATATAGATGTTTGAACCTCTGATGAACACAATTGTGCAATTATACCTTGATATCCCTTTTTTAGCAATTTCATCATTTTTTTTACTTTTTTAATTTTCTTTTTATGATTTTTTTTCTAAGGAAAGAAATCATCCTCCCTCTAAGCTCGAGGGCTAGAATGAGTTGTTGGTACCATGCCATACCATAGGTATACTGACTTAAGAGTTCACAAGGCTCGAAGCCAATACAACAATATTCAAAGGTGTGAAGCCATTAAAATAATATTTATCAAGGAATTATAGCTCATCATGTCACTAGCAGGAATTTCAACCTAGGTGGGGAAGATAACATCCATTCCGCCCAATCACTCAAGATAACCCCAATTTAAAGAAACCTTGTCATGTTATTAGAGCTTATCACTTTATTTGGTTTCCCTTGGATACCACTAAGCTTAATTTTCTTTCCTTCCGAGGAAAATCTTATGAAAAGATCTTGAGAATTAAGGGCCATCGTTCCCAATGATTGTAACCATTGGACCCCTAATACAAAATCAACACCACCCATTTTAATTGCAATCATGGGACTATCCAACAAATATTCCCCATATTCAACCTAATATTATGGCACTTCCATAAATAATTTATGGAACCTCAATCTACAAATCAATTTAAAAATTTTGTCAATTTATAATTGATGAAGTTATGTGTACTACCTAAATCAATCAACATTGTTACCTTTTTCTTTTTGATATATCCTTCTATCTTCAAGGTTTGTGGAATAATGATGCCAACCAATGCATGACAAGATATTGTTGGAGTAGTCTCTGGTAGCTCTACATCTTGTGATAGTTCAAATTCTTGAACCTTCTTCATATTCATAGCCTATGTGATGCAGGAGCATCTAGCTCAACATTATCATTATATTCTAGTAGACCTAGGGGGTCTTGTTTTTCAAGGAAGTGGTTTCCTAAGTATTGGATTTATGTAATTATTTAATGTTTTGAGTGATTTTAAGGAGAAGAGGAATTAATTGAATATTGTGAGGCTTTATTGTATATGTTCTTGAATGTAGGAGAACATGAGAGATTTAGATAGTTGAGTGATGAGAGGATTGAGAATTGATTGTAAATCCTAGATTAGGAGTTAGTTCATGATTTTGTGGATTTGAGAGGATCCTTAGGGATGAGGAAGAGATTTTAGGATTTTGTTGAGGAATCTATGGATCTAAAATAGGAATTGGTTTTAGAATCCCTTTGTATAAATGTAAGAGTAAAAGGCAAAGACAGAGGTTAGAAATAGAGAGGTTGGAGAAGTTGGTTAGGATAGATAGATAGCAGATTAGAGCGTTTGTAAGCCTACAGGCAGATAATGAGCAAAGGCCATTAATTAGAAGATCAGTCCAGAGAGACAGAGTCTCAATATGTAATAATTTGCTTATGTATTTATACACAGAGAATTCGATTCTGAGTGCGTAGATGTGTGATTCAAGTGTTGACTGATCAATTATGTGTATATTGGAGAATTGCTTAATATATATATTCGTGCAGGTGAAGTTCAGTGAATGCAAAGAGAAGAGCGAGACAAAGGAGTGTAATGAGTCTTTGAATCCATTCGGAGGACCATAATGGAGTATTGAATCCATTACAATGATCAAATTCAAGCTTAGGAGGAAGTACACAGTTAAAACATTGAGAGATCAAAACTTTGAAGGAAGTCGGAACCCGCAGAAATGCTGAAGAAACAGCGTAAATTCATAGTAAGGAGGAAAGCGGAGAGTTGAAGAATTGATGCACAGTAGCCGTCGGATCTTGAAGATCAACAACCCGGATTAAATCGCAATATTGAATCGGTAGAGTAAATCAGTCGGGATCGCATTGCATATTCCACAGGGAGGAAGCGATTGCGACATGTGATATATAGCCGAACCTGAAATCTTATGATATGTAACCCATAAAACCATCAGGTCCGTAAAGTTATGTCGGATCAGAACTTTTAAATGGAAGGGCTAAGTGTTATGACCAAGCGATTGCGATTGTGCGATTAATCGTCGATCGTCGGATCGTGATCCTAATCAACGGTCACGATTAAATTGGCCATCATATATTGGGAAACGGAGATCAAAGCAATAGTGCAGAAGGACTCGACAGAACCGGACCCGATGATAATATGAACGCAAGTGTATATTATTTGAGGTCCGTGTATATGTTTCAAAGTGGAATTTAATGTATTTCCTTTGTATTTGAGCTAAAGAGTTACCGAGTCTTTTAAGGCTTAAAACATATATTAATGTTTCTGATAGTCGCCTATCGGAGTCGGAGGGGTGATAGAACATACATGTGGTAAGATCATGGTAAATGCGATGAGCGATTGCGATAAAGGCAATCCTCAGTAATTGTGCAAAGGCCGAGGATCAGCGGAAAAGGTATGTTTACACAATTTTATGTGTAATTCCCTTTTAAAAGTGATTGCGATGAATTAAAGCACCAATAGGAGTATTTTATGTATAAATCCACTTATAAATGGGGAAAGGCTATATATATGTGGTTAAGGGTTAATAAAAGGTTAAAGAAGGGTTATGAGGGGTGATTGAGACCCGAAGAAAAAGTTAACGAGGGTTTAGACTTTGGTTAGTCTATAAATATGTTTCTGCATGAGTTTTGAAGAAAGGGGCCTTAACCATCACTATTAATGAAGCTTTGACCTGGTAGGTCATATCTATTCCTGGGAAATGATTTATGCATAGGTCTACATGCATATTGTGGGTAAAGCAGGGGTAGCACTGCATCACTATGTAGAATAATTTCTTCTCTCTGCACTTATGCCCCTTACTGTACTTGTTGTCATAGTTGAAACATAATCCCTTTGCTCTTCTTTTATTCATTAGATGATGAGTCAACCTTGTTGGTTTAAGAGAGGGAGCATTAGTTTCTCAATATTTATTAGTGACCAATTTTGTTAGCTTTTGTAGCATTGGACTTCTTGTAATATCGAAACCTAGAGAGGCTAAAACACGGGAGTTCTCCATGACCCCAAAAATATTATATGGAAAATCCACCTAGAAGTGTCTCAATTAGATTATTAGCCTATTTTTTAATATTTACTAAGTCTAAACTTACGAAATCTGGTTAATTAATCAAAATTAGTTGAGATAAGGTGTGAATCATCTAGAAACTCACATGGATCGACCAAGTATGATCTTGGCCCTTGATTAAATTTTAATCTTGGTCATAAGAGGTCCAACAAAAGATTATAAGAAGAAGTCGATGGGTAGATGGAGAATACACACACAGAGGTCGATTTCCTTGGAGAGTTCGATTTTCCAAAGGCAATAACTGGAAGGGTTCGAGCTTGAGAGAGGGAAGTAGAGACAGAGAGGAGCAAGGACAATGAAGCTAAAGCAAGTTTTCTAGATCTAGTGAAATACATTGCAGAGAGGCAGAGATAGCCGCACAGAGGTTGTGTAAGCGCTATGCAGAAGCCTCTAAGAAGCAATATGATTATGCTAGGGAGAAGCAGATTTTCAATTCGAGAGGTCAGAAAGACGTTCTAGAGGCCGAGAGAGACAGTTTCTTAGTCCGTAGCAGACTAGACAGCTTTAGGAGTAATGGATTCAAGCATAGCATGGAAGGGACTGCACAAGGGTGACGCAAACCTACACAGAAGATGTTTGGACAACTCACTTAGAGTTGCAGTCAGAGCCCAAATTGCTTGTGGGCATCAGGAAAATTCCTCACTAGATTTTTTACCAGTATTTTATCTGCAGGACTGCCAGTATTTGGCATCCAAATTGTACTCATATTATTTTCACTTCTACTTTATAATTAAAACCCTTAGCTGCTACATCAGATTTTCGAAGTTGGGTTTTTTTGGGGACTTTTGTCCAAAAAAAAGTGTGTCAATTTTTGTGCGTGTGTGCTAGAATATTTCTCAGTTTCTAGCATTATTATTTTTCGGAGTTCTATTTGTGAAAGTTGCAATGTGATTTATTTGATATTTTTCATACCAAATAAATTGTTAAGAATTAATTCGAGTTGTTGCAATAGTATTTCAAACTTGAAATTTTCACATCCAGAGGCCATATTTTTACTTTCAACTTTTTTTCATAGACTAAAAACATGCTCTAGATATTCATGTTCAATGAGATGCATCTCATGTTGGATTTTTTCCTTTAAAGTTCCCATAAATGGGTCTAACAAATTATCCTACGAAATATTTTTTACCATGAGACTCAACTTTTGGAATTGTTGAATTTGCTCTATAACAATGCCTTTTTGTCAAAGATTTACCTATTGACTAAAGAATGTATTGCTCTTAATATCCCCATTATGTGTTATAAATTACTCTATAAAATGGACCAAGATATAACAAAATAATGTTTCCTTTCATAAAGTCATTAATACCATATATGTTAGTAATGTTTTAGAAATGTGGATGTGATCATTACGTTTTGTAAGGATGCAACTTGGTGTCGATCAAAGTATTGATTCATCTAGAATATCCATGTTACAGGATTGTTCCCATCAAACTTCCTCATATTGATCTTCAGAAGGTAGTATTTGCTTGGTGTTGGCTTGAACCCATGATGATGTGGATCTGGGATTGAAAATGCATGATTATGGTTCTATGATTCAATATGTGTGCTCTCTAATTGTGATAACATACTTCCCATATGTTATTGAGTCTCAACACCATGCTTCTCCTTATATTCGTGATTCCTTGGATATCCACATCTTTTTTAAGGATATCATTCAATAAAATGGTTTGTAATTCTTTTATTTCATTGCCAATGCATTTTTATATAGTTTCCTTGACATTTTCATTTCTTCTTTATTTTCATTCATGTTCTTTTCCTTTTCATCCATAATTTATCTTTCAAGGTTTTCTTTAGAACCCGATAAATCAACATTTTTCAACATATGACCATCCATTTCAGTAATCTTTCATCTCTAATTGGGAGAACCTAAATTGTAAGTCTTCACTTCCTTCATAAGTCATGGATAATCCTTTAGGAGGTTTATTTGGTGTAGTAACTTTTGGATCTTTCTGTAGAACCATGTGACAAAATAATAATAGTACTCCTATTTATCACAATTTATAGTCACCAAAAAAAATGGATCCTCTAATAAAAAATTGTGGTACTTGTAAGTTATGTACCTTCAAAACCTTAATTTGGAGAATATCTATATGGTTAACCTATTTCTTGATATATCTCTAATATTTGAGCCCTTCTAAATATGAAACTTTGGTTTATAATGCTCTAATATGTCATTTTTGCAATTCCGCAAGTTTGATGAAAATTTGATGAGCCAATTGAAAGTTATGGGAACTTTCCCAAATCTTGTTCATTTTTGACCTCTACCCATGAGAAAACTTCTGTAGCATGCCACATGTCTAATTCTTTAAATAGAATTCTGAAATTTTTAATTGAGTTACTTCTATATGTCTCGTAATATCTCTAAAAAATTCACAATATAAAAAGTCCCAAAAAACAAGTTATAATTTTTATTTACAAAGATAACCTGTTTGAAATTGATGTTAGGACCATTTATAAAACCTCACTTCCATAAACATATTTCTGAAAGTATAGTGAACCAAATTCTAAATTTTTAACACATGTACCTAGAGGTATCTCCCTTGCCTCCTCAAAATAAGACATGCGTGAAAATAAGTTATAGTGAAAATGCCAAACTAACTTGTCTAAAATTTATCTCAATAGCATTCGAGAACCCTAACTTCGTCATAGCATATCTTTGAAGTCTAACGAACCAAAACTTGAAATTGTTATCACATGTACCTAGAGATATTTCATCTATCCCCTCAAAATTTAACAATCTTAAATATTTTTGAGAGATTCTTCGGCGTAAATCACATGAAATTTCATTTGTCAACGCATTTCGAACCAACCAATGTGGTTCAACATCAAGATAAGTTGAAGAATCAAAGCTAGCTTTGCATATTATATAGCCAGAGCAGAACATCCAACAGCTATATCTCTGGACCAAGCAACGAGTAAATTTGACCACGAGATGGTTGGTTGGACAGGATTAAAGGCAGGACCTATATTTTAATAATTAAGGTAATTCAAATAAATATCAAATTGTTAGTTAGTTATAATTTTAAAATCGAGGTTAAAGGGACTAAACGAATATAAAATTAATTTAAATTAAAAGTTGGTTAAAAAGATTAATTAATTTAAGTTAATAGATGGTTTTAATATAATATAGTTAGTTATTAAAGGAAAGGAACTTACATTATAAATAAAAATATCATAAAATTAATTTAAATTGATAGTTAGTTAAAAAGTTATTAAATAGAGTAATAAATATACAAAGTTAGTTATATATAAAGGGACTTATTAAAATAAAATAATTATAAAATAAAATCATTTTCAAATTAGTAGTAATTGATAGATATTATAGAAAATTATTGGGGGTTAGACAATTTATTTATTTATTTATTTTTATTTTTTTAAGTTTAATTAAGGGTTAAACTATCAAATTATCCTAGATTGATTACAAGGTATAAAATTATTATTAGAGTTATGAAAGGAATTAACATAATAGTTCATAAATTTATTAATAAAGATGTATACTTATAACCTAAATATCATATAATAAATAACATAACCATGAAGAGCGACTAAGAGGAGAGGGTCGAGACTCAAAATCTTCATCAAAGACTAAAGGCCCATGAGAGAAGGATACGGGAAACAAGCTAAAAAAGGAGGAAGGGAAGAAAACGACTAGGAGGAGAGAGCTAGGATCTAGCAACTACTAATCTTCCATCCGTCTTCTCTATTGAGATTATTCGGTCTTTTCTCAATCTCAGGGGCCTCCATAAATTTGCGGTGATGGAATTGCGAAACCTTAGCAATAACACTCGCCTCCTCTATACAAACATGATGTTTGGTACTCTCCGCATGCTCAACTAAAGTGGAAGACTTGTTTCTCCTATGCTTGAGGTCAGCTGTGTGCTCACTAATCCTTTGATTAATGGAGCGACCAATCTCACCAATATAGGGGGTTCCACAGGAACAAGGAATAATATAAACCCCTTTTATGTCCTTAGGGTCGATAGGATCCTTCACAGATTTGAGGGATTTGCGAATGGTGTTGAGGGGTCTAAAGGTCGAGGGGACATTATGCTTCTTAAGAATCCTAGCAATCTTATCAGTGGTCCCTTGTACAAACGGAAGATGGACACCTGGGACCCGCTCTTTCGGTTCTCTTTTAGTTAATGAATTTTTGGCAGCTTTGAGGAAAGTTTTCTGACCCAGGTACTTGCTGTAACCATTCTCAACAAAGACATTAAGGAGGTGGGATTTCTCTTTCTCAAAGCTTTTTTCATCAGAGATCCTAAGGGCACGAGTAGCAAGAGTGTTTAAAACACCCAACTTCTGAGCCGGGAAATGGCGGGAATTGGCATGAAGATATTGCTCCGTATGTGTTTTCTTTCGAAACACTTGGTGGAAAAGGGAACCATCACTATTCTTAGAAATAAGAATATCAAAGAACAGGAGGCAACCATCGACTTCTTGTTACTTGGTGAACTTGATGGCTGAGGATTGACTGTTGAGATGATCAAAGAAGAGATCTAACTCCTCTTGGCCATGAGACCAGATGACATTAGTGTCATCTACATATCTTTTCCAAAGCTTCGGCAAGAGGCGTGCCGAGTTTAGAGCCTTAGATTCAAAATCTTCCATAAAAAGATTCGCAACGACAGTGGATAGGGGGGAGCCCATGGCAACACCACAGATTTGCTCGAAGAACTCTCCTTCAAAACTGAAGAAGGTGGAGGTGAGGCAGATCTCAACTAATCGAGCAGTATCAGGATCTGTTAGGTGGTTGATCACCTCCATGGCCTTATTTATAGGGATGCAGGTGTATAGGGAAACACCATCAAAACTAACAAGGATGTCCTCGAGGTCAAGCTTAATGCCTTTGAGCTCTTTAATAAAGGAAGCAAAGTCTTTGATGAAGGACTCTATACGGCCAACTAAGGGCTTAAGTTTTAAGGCAAGGAACTTAGCAAGAAGATAGGTAGGACCACCAATGGTGTTGACAATGGGCCTAAGGGGAGCTCCTTCTTTGTGGATCTTAGGAAGTCCATAGATCCTCTTTAGCAGCTTTGAGAAGCTCCATTACTTCTACAATGGCGCACTCTCTTTGATTGGAGTGCCCTTCTAATCCAGATTTGGATGGTGAGATCAGAATTTAGACAATGAGATCTGTTAATGAAATGGCAAGGCTACACGCAATGAGAATATATCATATGGAAATGGCACTGACTACATGGAAAATTCGATTTCTTTGCCATACCTATACAATATGGTGTGATGTGATTGCTCTCAATGAGCTTATGGTGCAAGTCACACAAAGATTTACACCTAGGATCTATGGACTTCCTAAGATCCACAAAGAAGGAGCTCCCCTTAGGGCCATTGTCAACACCATTGGTGGTCCTACCTATCTTCTTGCTAAGTTCCTTGCCTTAAAACTTAAGCCCTTAATTGGTCGTACAGAGTCCTTCGTCAAAGACTCTGCTTCCTTTATTAAGGAGCTCAAGGGCATTAAGCTTGTCCCCGAGGACATCCTTGTTAGTTTTGATGTTGTTTCCCTATACACCTGCATCCTTATAAATGAGGCCATGGAGGTGATCAACCGCCTAACAGATCCTGATACTGCTCGATTAATTGAGATCTGCCTCACCTCCACCTTCTTCAGTTTTGAAGGACAGTTCTTCGAGCAAACCTGTGGTGTTTCCATGGGCTCCCCCCTATCCACTGTCATTGCGAATCATTTTATGGAAGATTTGAATCCAAGGCTCTAAACTCGGCACACCTCCTACCAAAGCTTTGGAAAAGATATGTAGATGACACTAATGTCATCTGGTCTCATGGCCAAGAGGAGTTAGATCTCTTCTTTGATCATCTCAACAGTTAATCCTCAGCCATCAAGTTCACCAAGGAACAAGAAGTCGATGGTTGCCTCCTGTTTCTTGATATTCTTATTTCTAAGAATAGTGATAGTTCCCTCTCCCACCAAGTGTTTTGAAAGAAAACACATACGGAGCAGTATCTTCATGCCAATTCCCACCATTTCCCGGCTCAAAAATTGGGTGTTAAACACCCTTGCTACTCGTGCCCTTACGGTCTCTGATGAAAAAAGCTTTGAGAAAGAGAAATCCCACCTCCTTAATGTCTTTGTTGAGAATGGTTACAGGGATTTTAATTTTACTTTTCTTTGCAATCTTTAATTTCCAAGCAGCAGATAATTTCGAGATGGCTCGCCGCGCTGCACCCTAGCCGCGCCTTCTGAGCTCTCCTGCAAGCGATCTCCCTCATGGCGTCTGGAGGCGGCCCTGCGGCCCCTCCCCCCTTCCCCCGGAGGTCGAAGCCTTCAAGGCTTTGGTATCTGCTTCAGGAAAACGCCAGGTCTCAGGCCCGCAGCAAAAATTCGTCAAAAAGCTGGACAATATTCCCAAGGTGGCCTTACCAGAGGAGGAAATATGTAGATCTGCTCTGAATCTTGCAGAAAAAGGTTTGATCGGCCAGTTCACCGGTTTGTGGCCATCCCCGAGAGCTGTCGAAGAATGGGTCAAAAGGAACTGGCTACCTTTGGTAAACGAAGGAATCAAGATCTATTTTGTAGGCAAAGGGTTCTTTGTTTTCCTGTTTGACAATACAGAGGATAGAGGCCTGATCTTCAGAAATGGGCCATATTTCATGGGGCCTCAAGGACTCTACTTGAACAAATGGTCTACAGATTTCAACCCAGCGCAAGATGTGCCCAAGGCGGTTCCTGTCTGGGTGCGCCTCCCGCATCTTCCCCTTCATTGCTGGAACCAAGGCTCCCTACAATCCATTGGAAACGCTCTTGGAAAATACATAGACCAAGCCCCAAGGAAGGACCAGTATTCCTGTGCCCGGATCTGCGTGGAGGTCGATTTGGAAATAGGATTACCCGAAGCGATTCAGCTATCGGTGGCAAACTGGACAAACATACAAGAGCTTGATTACGAACAGTTGCCCTTCAAGTGTCGTTTCTGTCACGAGTATGGGCATTTTGCTAGATATTGCAAAAAAAGAAGCGAGGAAACATCAGAGAAGGAAAAAGAAGAACAATGGAAACAGGCAAAGAAGACAACATCTAACAGACAGAGCAACAAAAACAAGGCTAAAGGGACAGAGAACAAAGTAGATAATGGAAGTACAAGTAACCAAAATGCCGGAAGCAGTGAAACAAAAGGCAATGAGGGAGATAAAAACCCCTTTGAAATCCTCACGCCTCCTTCAGATCCGCCGGAAGCAGGGGAAGAAGAACCACCACAGCAGGAGAATATGGAAACCCTAGATCCAGGTAATATCCCAATCTCCATCCCAAGGAATATTTCTTCTCCATCATACGCAGAGATAATAAAAAAAGAGAAAAAAACAATAGAGAATATGGGATCATCAGATGATGAAACACAAGAAAAGTCATCAAAAAGGGTTGGACGAAGAACAAATAAGGAAACCAGAGAAGAGGAGTCAGAAAAACAAAAATCTCTCGGCAGTCAAGCTACTATCGAAATGACACTAGGGAGGACTGTCAGGCCAAGGGCCTCCAAAGGAGGAGGGCCTACCCCTTCAAGTGGTAAATGATGCAGTTGATCTCTTGGAACTGTAGGGGTCTGGGTAATCCCAATAAGGCAGAGGCTATCAAAGACTTACTGAAGATGGAGACCGCGGACATCCTTATGCTCCAAGAGACCAAAGTAGAAGGGGAAACCCTTCTAAACACCAGCGCTAAGAAATGGAAATTTGATTCAGGAAAGGCTGTTAGTGCAAGGGGCACAGCTGGAGGATTAGGTACTTTTTGGACAAAAAACTTCTCCCTAGAACGATTTTTAGTGACTCAACATTGGATTTTCACAGAGCTGCGTCACACCGTAAGTAATCTCACCCTCGCTCTGTTTAACATGTATGTCCCTGTTCATTATGAAGAGAAGAGAGAATGCTGGAGGTCACTTTCAGATTATATAGCGCAAATCAGTCCAACAAATTTAGTCATAGGTGGTGATCTGAACATAACTCTAGATCCCAAAGAAAAGAAAGGAGGGATCCAGTCCAGAGATCCTTTCATCAATACAGTGGGCAATTTGATTCTGCGTTGGGACTTGGTAGACTTCAAACCAGTGAAAGGCAAATACACTTGGACAAACAATAGAACTGGAGAAAATCATATCTCAGCCAGATTGGATAGGTTTCTTATCAGCAGTTCTTTAATGATGGACAACAGAATAGTTTCCACCAAGATTCTTCCAAAACTCACATCAGATCATAAGCCTATCCTCTTATGCCTAAAAGAGGAAGAGGATTTAGGCCCCCTTCCATTTCATTTCAACCCTCTCTGGGCAGGCAAAGATGGGTTTTTAGAAACAGTTCAAGCAGCATGGATGACAGAAGTTATCGGTTCCCCAAGCTTTGTGTGGGAACAAAATTTGAAAAATACAAAAAAAGCACTCAAAGATTGGATAAAGAAATCCATGCAATCTCCCAATAGGCAGTAATTCAATTGGAAGGAATACAACTAGAAATGGAGGAGAAAGATCCCTCTCCCATAGATTTAGCCAACGAAAAATCTGCTCAAAGGAATGTATACTGTTCTTTCAGGAATGAAGAGGAATATTGGCGTTTAAAGTCTCGAAACCTGTGGCTCAAATCAGGGGACAAAAATACCTCATACTTTCATAGACAGTGCAGGGCCCGTCTCTCGCGCAATCACATAACAGAAATAACCAGCTCTAGTGGTCAGGTTTATAAAGGATTCTCTCAAATACAAGAGGCAACTGTAAATCACTTTCAGAACCTTCTTAGTGCAGAAATAAATGGGGATGAGGAGGATGAAGCAGAGTTTCTCACAACCATCCCAAATCTAGTCAGTGAGGAAGATAATGATTCTCTGATGAGCCCAGTAACGGAAGAAGAGATAACTAGTATTGTTTGGTCCATGGAACCTGATAAAGCCCCAGGTCCCGACGGTTTCACAATACATTTTTACAGAATTTGTTGGGAGATTATCAAAATTGACCTCTTCAGAATGATAAGAGGAGTCTTGAGGAAGGCAAAAGTGGGTGGTGGAATAAAATCCACATTCCTCGCTTTAATCCCCAAGGAAACAAACCCAAGATCCTTTGACAGATACAGGCCGATCTCCCTTTGTAATTCATCATACAAGATCGTGGCCAAGCTGCTGGCAAACAGAATCAAGCCTCTTCTTCAAAAACTTATCTCTCTAGCCCAAGGAGGATTTGTGAAAGGCAGACAAATCCTAGATAATGTTATCCAAATTCAAGAGGCTCTCCATTCCAGCCACGCACGGAAAGAACAAGGTATGATTATCAAATTAGATATGAGTAATGCTTTTGACCGTGTTAATCGTTCTTTCTTGCTCAGGGTACTTGCAGCCTTTGGGTTCAGACAGGAATTCATAAATCTTATCAAAGCCTGCATCGAAAACATCTGGATCGCTCCAATGGTGAATGGGAGACCAACAAAGTTCTTCTCTGCTACCAAGGGACTGAGGCAAGGCTGCCCTCTGTCTCCCTTTCTCTATATTCTGATGGCGGATTCATTAAGCAGAAAGTTGACACAGGAGCAACAAAGTGGCACCATTCCTGGGATAAGAATCGTGCAAGGCGTATCCCCAGTGAATCATGCGCTCTTTGCCGATGATTCACTCCTGCTCGGGGGCGCTTCCATGAGAATTGCTAAATCATTCAAGTCAATTCTCCAAAAGTATTGCAGTGTTACTGGAGCACTTATCAGTGAAAGGAAAAGCGCAGTTTATGGATGGAACACCGATCATCAAACAATTGAAAGGATAGCCAGCGAACTGGGGTTCAAAGGCTACGCAGAGTGGGATAAAATAAAGTATCTTGGTCTTCCGTTGACGATGGGATCCAATCGTAATAATCTGTGGGAGGAGGTAATTTCCAAGTTCAATAAGAAGATAGCAGCGTGGGGCGGAGTCTGGCTTACCTCAGGAGGCAAGCTCACTCTCATCCGGTCTGTTCTTTCAGCTCTGCCTACTTTCCAAGCCACTTTGCTGTTGGCTCCAAGGCAAATCGCAGATCAGATTTCTTGTTTAATGCGGAACTTTCTGTGGAATGGTGGGAAGGGGAACAGTAACCGTTTTCACTTAGTTAATTGGGAAATGGTGAAGCGCCCAATCGCTGAGGGTGGACTGCAAATTAGAGACCCCCATCAAGCAAATCTTGTGCTGGGTTGTAAACTTCTGTGGCAGCTAATTTCTGAGCCCACGCATCCAATCAGCCAGATCTTAAACCTCAAATATCTCAGAAATCGGTCGATCATCTCCTTCAACCCAACATCTTCTCCTAAAGGAACACAGGCTTGGAGGCTCTGTTGTAAAGGGATAGATTTTTTCAGAACACATTTGTATAAAATCCCAGGTAATGGCAAAAAGACTTTGCTGTGGAGAGACCGAATTATGGGCCATCCTCCACTCTCAGAAATAAATGAAATCGCAGATTTAAGAGTTTGGTTAAGATCAAGAGGAATCAGGAAAATCGAGGACATTGCAGAGTGGGATGACGAAGGCAATTGGAAGAGCTGGACTTTGCCCAACATACTAGCGCACTTAAAAAATCAGTTAAACTTTTTTATAGATGAAATCACAGACTTTACTCCAGTGCATAAGGACGAGGAAGATTCATGGGGTTGGGGACAAACAGGGGTATACTTTGCCAAACAAGGGTACTTACAGATGCAAAGTAAAAAAGACTCTGTGCACCCGGAAGGAGTGTGGAAGCAGATCTGGGAAAGCTTCAGCATTCCGAAGATCAATTTCTTCTTCTGGACCTTGTTTCACAACAAAATCCTAACTGGCGACAACCTATGTAGAAGGAACATAGCCGGACCACATCGATGCGTGTTCTGTAAAAAAGCCTTGGAGACCTTAGTTCACATTTTTCTTGAATGTGAGTATGCTCAGAAGACCTGGATTAGCTTCTTGGCTGGACTGAATGTAAGACCCCCAGTGAACTGTTCGATAACAGACATGTTCCTGTCTTGGAAAGCTAGATACCCCCACAGCATCGTTGCCAGATCCCTCTGGTACAAGGTGTGGATAGCAGCTCCAAAATACGTGTGCTGGAAGCTGTGGCTCTCCCGGAACGAAATAGTCTTTAATCAAATAGAAATGTTAGCAGGAATTGTTGCTGAAAAGGCCAAGAAGCTTCTAATAGAAACTTTGAGACAGTCCAATGTTAGAGATAACTCCCTAAGAGATGAAGAAAGAGCATGGTTGGGAGATTACATTCCTACAACGAGTCCTTCTTCAATCACACGCCCAAACCACAAGGAAAACTGGCAGATTCGAGACAATTTGGAAAAGCTTCCAGAAGTGGTGGAAATCTCAAGGAAAATGCACTATCTTCTTTGACGGAGCCTCGAAAGGCAATCCAGGCAGGTCAGGAGCTGGGGGGGTCATTTATCTCCCGAATGGAAGAAAAGAGGATTTCAGTTGGGGACTCGGAATTAAAACCAACAATCAGGCAGAAGTCCTTAGTCTTTTAAAAGCTGGCCAACTGGCCAGAAAAGGAAACCCAAAGGAAATCGTAGTGTTTGGAGACTCAGAATTGCTAATCAAAGCTTTAATAAAAAATAAAGGTCTTAAGGATCCAGTTCTGAACAAACAGATATTAAGAGTGAATAGACTCTTGAAGGAATTCCCTTCAGTCCAAAATTTTCATATACTCAGAGAATTGAATTCAGAAGCAGACAGTCTGGCAAATATTGGATGCAATCTAGAAAAGAACATGATAAGTATAAACTCAGGAGAACCAAATATGGTAGCCATTCCTTAAAAGGGCATGTCGATCTTGTTAAAGCAGAAATTGTTCAGTTAGGAACAGAAAATGTAATTCTTGATATGGCTTTGGCCACCCATAAATAAAATATCTGTTTCGGTTAAAAAAAAAAAAAATCGCTCCCGGATTCGCTCCCAAACCGGGAGCTTCTGAAAATGGTCGCTCCCGCTCCCACTTCCGCTCCCGCTCCCCGCTTCCGCTCCCGCTCCCAAGTAACATAGGTCCCTCCTTAAACCCTCCTATTGAAGAGCCACCCACATCTCCTCGCATGAAGGTAGTTTCTCTTTGCCCAATATGCTTTGGACGAAAACTTGCCATTCATCTGAGACTCCATTCAGGGCTATCCTCACCATCGTGGTTGGCTGAGGAGTGGATCCCACTGCAACAAGCTTTCACCCAATCTTCTTTCTGCATCAAAGTCCATTGCAAATTTTGCTCCAAATACATCTTCCGCTGTTCGGAAGAGCCTTCATACAAAGAAGACAAGGCTTCCCACATCTCTCAGGCTGTAGCCTTGCCTTGCAAGTGTGATACCACATGATCTCGAACTCCATCGAGAATGAGCCTTTTTGCCTTCCTTTGCTCAACCTTGTACTTCTTCTTTTGATCGTTGTCAGCAGGAACAACTACAACACTTTTGACATAGGCCTTGAGATCATATTCCTCCAGAACAACTAAGATTTTGGTTTTCCATATGACATAGTTGGAGGCTCCTTCCAACTTGTATTGATCTCTGAGCCCATGCGTTGCTATCTCAGCCAACTGTTGAATTGGCTCCTTTAGTCACTGCTTAGCATTGCTCAACAAGTGAGAAATTCGAATTTTTTGGTGGAAAGTTCTCTGACGAGAAAATTCCCCTTCTACGTATCTTTGTTCTTTTTCAGCGAATTTTTGCCCCGACAGAAACTGTGCCCTTCAAGCATTGAGCCGAGGCTCTGTATCACTCCCTCTGCCTTTGCAAACTCATGAATTGGAAATCGTACCTCTCTGTCATCTCACTCAGAGAGAGATTTCCTCGGATCTGCTTCCCGACAAGGATTGCGCAGTCCCTTCAAGGGGATTCGAATTGCTGCCAAGTGTAGCTTTCTGCTTCACTGCTCAGCACCTGGATCTGCTTTTCTTGTTTCAAAATCAATTCTTTGCTCCCATGTGAAAATTCCTACACTCGAAGGAACCCCTACTGCAGCAAATTTGAATCTACTTCACCCACTTGATTTTTAAGATACATTAACAAAGTTATTCTTTTGAATACTAAAGCAAATCACTTTTGTAGCCTACACTAATTAAATATTTGATTTCATGAAATAGAAAACAGAGCAAAGAACAAGATACATAGGACACTTATTTTTGGACACAATAGCCACGGAAAAACCCAATCTGGGAAAACCAATGTAGCAACTCTAAGGGTTTTATTGTTATGCAGGAGAAATATCTGAATACAAATCTAGGATGCTCATCTAGCAATCCTTTACAGAGAAAATATTGGCGAAAATCTGAGTGAGTTTTACCTCACTTCACCCGGCAGAATTCCGGCTGATCCAGCACAAGACTGGCTAACCCCGACTATTTCTGTGTTGGCCTTGGGTCACCTTCTTTTCTCTCTACGTTAGCTCTCTTGATTGTTCCGACAGTTCTCGGTAGTTCCCGACAGTTCCTGCAGTTTAGGATTCTGTGTGACAGGGAACTTTTTTGCATCAGCCCTCCTGGCTATTCTGACAATTCCCCGCATTTTTTGCAGTTCTTGGCAGTTTCAGCTATTCCGACAGTTCTCGACAGTTTCGACTGTTCCGACAGTTATGGATTCTGTGTGACAGGGAGCTTTTCTGCGTTAGGTCTCCTAGCTTTTGCGCTGCTTCTCTGCAAGCTCCCTCTGCCTCTATATTAGTATTCTCCAGAAAGTTCTCCCGGATTCTCCTCTGCCCCTAAGCTGTAAGATCTCCCCAATCAATTTTCTTCTTGAGAACTTATCACCTCAGAAAATCGATATCCTCAATCTGTGTGTGTGTGTTTCCAAATGAACCGCAAGCCTCCATTTTATATTTTTCTTGTTGAGTCTTCAACGACCGAGATTAAGCCTCTAATCAACGACTAATATTAAAACATGACTTGATCCGCCTTATAAATCATTCTCACCCATATTTTGATTAATACCCATTGATATTTTAATTTTTTTTAAGTTTAGACTTAGGAACCCCATTAAAAATATTAATTGTTTCTATAAAATAAAATCCGGGTGGAATTTCACCAAACGGTTTCTCAGTTTTTTAGAACTCATGTGCCTTAGCCTCTCCACCAATTTTCAAGGCTAGACTACTTCCGATGCTACCAAAAACTAACAGTATTAACACCAGGATATAACTATTGTGGTAGCACCGAGATTCACTGTGGTAGCATCAAGATAGACCCAATATAACATTACCGGACTGCATTAGCATAAAAAGCGTATTCATTATAATAACCCGAAACTGTGATAGTTATGAGGTTTATTTATTCATCAAATCAACAATCAATTCGAGCTTCCTTCAATGTAATAATACCAAAATATAACCACTGTAGTGGCACCGAAATTATTCCTGTGATGACCGAACTTATTTAAGAGATGATCCGAACTTCTACTTCTGTGTTTAATGCAAGTTTGTTAGGCTTGTATATATAGTTGTCTCCACATTGAAATGAGCCGACACACCCATGTGAGGAAATGTGTCATTACAATGAGCCGAAATGTGTTCTTTTGACTTTAGCCAACTTCACAAGGATTCTTTCAACAACTTGTCTCCACATTGAAATGAGCCGACACGACCATGTGAGGAAATGTGTCATTACAATGAGCCGAAATGTGTTCTTTTGACTTTAGCCAACTTCACAAGGATTCTTTCAACAACAAGGACACTAGATGTTGAAAAATCTGTAGCTAGGTTCAGCCTTCATAAGTTTGAAATGTATTCTTGTAAATAATAAAATGAAATGAAATTATTATTATTATTTTAGCATGGGTTTCATGTTCAAGTTCTTTTATTTTAAGGTCAACCACCCATTGAGTGCTTCTAGGGCTTGTCCCAGGTTTAAGAGTCATTGTCATATATTGAAGACCCTATGGGCACATTGTATCTTGCAAGGAAAAAAATATTGTCTTTAAAGTGTCGAAATACCTCCAAGATCAAGTCGGCCTAAGGAGCGGTCAAATTAGCCTACATGAAGAGCCATGTCCATCCTTAGAAGAGCTTATATATAGAGAGGAACTCATCCTCCATTAGAGACATCCACTCATCTCATTGTCTATGCGAAGAAGAGGAAGAAAGGAGTGGAAGAAGAGGGCACGAAGAAGAGGAAGTCGAAGTGCTTGGGCTAGATCTATCTCCATTGTGAAAGTCGAAGTGAGGGTTTCTACGTTGGGTCTATCACTAGTTCGATCTTGAAGCAAAGGAAGAAGGAAAGGCAAGGAAGGTCACTTTGGGCATCTCAGTAGCCCTAAGTCTCAAGGGTAGGATAGTGAAGAGGAAGAGAAGGCCATTCGAGTGAGATTGAAGTCTCTAGCAGAAGCAGTACCAGTTGCTGTGAGCCAGAATTTCGGATCTACTGTGGGAGGTTGAAGTGACTACAACGGGAGGTCGAGTTGATCTTGATCTTGGAGGGTATTTGTCTAAGTGACAAGGTCATGGTACTTGCCAATTGAAGAATCTATAAGAAGAGGAGATTTATGGGTTTTCCCCTCAAGAGGAGGGGTTTTGGCCCTGGTTGTAGCCTATATACTGTGTCAGTGTTCTTATTGTTTTGGTAGCTGTTTGATGTATCACACACTGTAATAATAAGAAAAAAAGCTAATAAGTAAAAAGGTAACACAAACAATCATCAAGTTAAGAGAATTAACATACCTATTGTCCTATTGAATACTCAACTTGGTATCAGAGGTAAGGTTATCTAAGGGCATCATGAAGATCTCCTCTATAGTGAAGAAGTTCATCAGGAAAATTGCAAGCCATCTCATGAAAGTTATTGAGGAAGCACAAAGTTTCTTATTTTCTTCAAAGAAGGTATCATACAAAGAAAGGGATGAGGGTCTTTTCTCGGCTCTCTCTGGTACATTCCAAGATGAAGACATTTGGGTAATTGATAGTGGCGCATCAAGGCACATGATTGGCCACTCCAATCGATTGAAGACCATATCAAAAGATAAATCTGCTTATTCAGTGGAACTTGGATATAACAAGATCTGTCCAGTGAAAGGCATTGGATCAACCTCTATAAAGCTGGAAGATGGAAGCAACATACACCTCAACAACATTGTATTTGTTCTAGGTTTGCATGAGAATTTACTTACTATTTCAATTCTAGAAGATAAGGGTGATAGAATAGCTTTCATTGATGGAAAAGTTGTTGTCTATGGAAAATACTCAAGGGTGATAGAAGTAGTAGCAATTGCAACAGTTTTCGTGAGCTAGAATATTAGATCTAAATTGCGAGGTTGAAGTCACTACAATAGGAGGTTGAGTTGATCTTGATCTTGGAGGGTATTTGTCTGAGTCACTAGGTCATGGTATTCGTCAATTGAAGAATCTATAAGAGGAGAAGAGATTTACGGGTTTTCTCCTCAAGAGGGGTTTTGCCCCTGGCTTGCAACCTATATACTGTGTCACTGTTCTTATTGTTTTCTTAGTTGTTTGATGTATTACACACTGTAATAAGAAGGAACAAAGCTAATAAGTAAAAAGGTTACAGAAAAAGTTATCAAGTTAAGAGAATTAACATACTTACCGCCCTATTGAATTCTCAACATGGTATCAAAGGTAAGGTTATCTAAGGGCATCATGAAGATCTCCTCTATAGTGAAGAAGTGCATCAGGAAAATTGCAAGCCATCTCAAGAAAGGTATTACGGAAGGATGGAGTTTCTTATTTTCTTCAAAGAAGGTGTCATACAAAGAAAGGGATGAAGGTCTTTTCTGGGCTCTCTCTGGTACATTCCAAGATGAAGACTTTTGAGTAATTGATAGTGGCGCATCAAGGCACATGACTAGCCAATCCAACAGATTGAATACCTTATCAAAATTTAAATCCGCTTATTCAGTGGAACTTGGAGATAACAAGAGCTATCTAGTGAAAGGCATTGGATCAACCTCCATAATGTTGGAAGATGGAAGCAACATACACCTCAACAACATTTACTTTGTTCCAGGTTTGCATAAGAATTTACTTTCTATTTCAAGTCTAGAAGATAAGGGTGATGGAATAACATTCATTGATAGAAAGGTTGTTGTCTGGGGAAATGACTCAAATATAAATCAAGTCAAGGTCATTGGCATCCGATAAGGAAGACTCTATAGATTAATATCCATGTGGCCCAAGCCCTAGTCCACATTGAAATTAGCCGATGTGAACTTTGGCATCGAAGATTTGGTCTTCTACATTTCAAAATCCTTGCACCTCTAAGCCCCATAGTAGATGGAATTCCTAATTTGAAGGAGGATCATGAAGGTCTCTGCAAGAGATGTGCATTGGGTAAGAATACCAAGAGACCATTTGGAAGTAGTGCTTCACGGTCAAAAGAAATCTTGGGTCTCATTCATTCCGATGTATCTGGCCTTATGACTCCTAAATCTCTTGGAGGACATCTATATTATGTCACATTGATTGATGACCATTCAAGAAAGACCTGGGTTTACTTAATGAAAACCAAGGAAGAAGTATTTACAAAATTTCAAGAATTCAAAGCTGAAATGGAAAACCTTATAAAAAGGAGAATCAATATACTAAGGTCTAATAATGGAGGAGAATATCCATCTAAAGAGATTACAACATTTTGTAAGGAATCTGGGATTAAGAGGGAGCTAATAGTCCCATATAATCCCGAACAAAATGGAGTTGCAGAAAGAAAGCATAGATCCATTGAAGAAAGTGTACAGGCAATGTTACACGATTGGGATCTACATAAGTTTCTGTGTGAGAAGCCACAAAGACAACTGTCTACATTCAAAATAGAAGTCCCCAAAGATCTCTAGACAACAAAAGTCTGGAAGAAGTGTTCACTGGAAAGAAGCCATCTGTAGATCATCTTCAGATCTTTGGGTGTCCCGTATAAATCCATATACCAAACAACAAAAAAAAGAAGCTGGATCTGTCCGGTCTGAAGGGCACATTTGTGGGGTATAACAACTCAACAAAAGCTTATAGGATCCACCTGAAAGATGGGCATCACATTAAATTCAGTCGTGATGTCATATTTGATGAAAGCATAGCATTCAAGAAATCAAAGGAACTTTCCATAGACTCTGATGACAAATAACTTCCGATATTTGAGGAAGAAGCTGACCAAGGGAATGAAGAATCACATCATCAAGAAGAAGGTCCCTCAGAACATATTCAATCTGTGGTCATTCCTGAGACAAGGAAAAGACCTAATTGGTTGAAGTCTACACTACTTGATGCAAAAGGTCTTTGAGTAGCGATAGTCTCATTTAGCGAAAGCCATAAACCAAAGGGATATTCTGGGTTTGCTGCATACATGACAAAACTAATAGAAGCAAAACCACCCTCATTTGAAGAGGCTATAAGTCATCGAGAATGGAAGGATGCCACCAATGAAGAGTATCATTCTATAATGAAGAATGGAGTCTGGGAGATCGTAACTAGGCCCGAAGACAAATCTGTGATTACTTCCAAGTGGATCTATAAGATCAAGTGTGCAGTTGATGGAAGTATAGATACGTATAAAGCAAGATTTGTGGCTAGAGGCTTCTCTCAACTTGAAGGCATCAACTATGAAGAGACATTTGCTCCAACGACAAGATATACAATTCGATCATAAGTCTCTCTGGTAGCATCGATGGGATGGAACATCCAACAAAGGGAGTCCAAGATTGCGTTTTTGAATGGCACAATAGATGAGGAAGTCTACATAAAGCAACCCTTGGGATTCGAAGTTGAAGACAAAAAGGCATATGTTTGCAGACTAAAGAAAGCATTATATGGCCTCAAGCAAGCACCAAGGGCATGGTATGTTGAAATGGATGGATACCTACAAAGAATAGGCTTCAGAAAAAGTTATGTTGATTCAAATCGTTATATCAAGGTTGTAGATGGAGAACCTTTAATTATTCTTCTATATGTCTATGATCTTGTCTTGACAGGTGTGGAAAGTCGAATTTAAGAATGTAAGAAGCAACTGGTAGCAAAATTTCACATGAAACATCTTGGGCTGGTGCATTATTACTTGGGACTAGAAGTCTGGCAAGAACCTAATGAATTTATTTGGGTCAAGGAAAGTACATGATCGAGATACTAAAAAGATTTGACACGATGAACTGCAAAGCTATGACTACTCCGATGATCACTAACTTGAAGAGACTAAGAAATTCTGAATCTAGCCTTGTGGATCCTTCCAAGTATAGGCAGCTACTCATTGGCTCACTGATATAGTTGGTGAATACTCGACGAGACATATGCTTTGCAGTAAATGTTCTAAGTCAATTACAAGTGGAGCCGAAGCATGATCAGTGGGTGGTAGCGAAACATATTCTAAGATATTTGCAAGGAACAATGCACTACTATTTGAAGTATTATTGAAGAAATGATTGTCAACTGATTGGATATACAGATTCCGACTGAGGAGGCAATGAGCAAGATGGAAGGAGCACTACGGGAGGATGTTTCAGTTTGGGATTGTCCATGGTCTCATGGATGAGCAAAAAGCAAGACACAGTTGCATTGAGTAGTGCTGAAGCTTAATACGTTGCAGCCTGTGAAGTAAGCAGAGAAGCAGTATGGTTGAGGAATATGGTATTTGACTTGTTTGAAGGACTGATGAACCCTACAGTGATAGTTTGTGATAAGACCATTTGTATAAGTTGCTCTGAAGATCTAGTGTTTCATGGAAAGACAACGCATATAAAGAACAATTATCACTATATTCGAGAGCTAGTACAAAATGGTTTGTTGTAGCCAGAATACATCTCCACTGATGAGCAGGTAGTGACATATTGATGAAATCTCTTCCGAACAAGAAGCTTGTATACTTAATAGACAAGCTTGGTTTGGTTGATATATCCTCCCTAATTGAGAGGGAGAGATAGACACTACATTCTTGTCTTCACTTGGGAAGAAAGAATGGAGGATGGGGTAACCATCTATCATTCGATACTCTTTGAGAATGTGGTAGGGTATTCAAGACAAGAGTAGTTGTGGGCATATATTCTTCGAGATTAGCTACCCAAGATAAGAATAGTCCAAAGGAAGGTCATACTCTATGAACACTTGGGTGGAGTATTTACCTTGAGAGACAATGATTTTGGTGTCTATGAATAATTTGTCTCGCCAACATTGTGGTCTGATCAAGTGGATAGCACTGTTAGTCAAGGCCTTGCTATGTAACAATGCTGATGGGTATGATGCTAGACAAATGGGTTACCAATCCAAGTCTTTTGATGCGATCTCTTCAAATTGAGATTGACCATGTACCTCTTATGAATACCTCCTTAGTTAAGAGGGAGTGTTGAAAAATGTGTAACTAGGTTCAGTCTTCATAAGTATGAAATGTACTCGTGTAAATAATAAAACGAAAAACAATTATTATTATTATTGGAGCATGGTTTTCATGTTGAAGATCTTTTATTTTATAGGTCAATCACCCATTGAGCACTTTTAGGGTTTGTCCCAGGTTTAAGAGTGATTGTCATATATTGAAGGCCCTATGGGCACATTATATCTTGTAAAAAAAAAATTATTTCTGCTTTAAAGTGTCGAAATACCTCCAAGATCAAGTTGGCCTAAGGAGCTGTTGTGTTGGCTTACATGAAGAGCTACGCCCATCCTTAGAAGAGCCTATATATAGAGAGGAACTCGTCCTCCGTTAGAGACATTCACTCACCTGATTCTCTATGCGAAGAAGAGGAAGAAAGAAGTAGGAGAGGGTATGAAGAAGAGGAAGTCGAAGTCCTTGGGCTAGATCTATCTCCCTTGTGAAGGTCAAATCTAGGGTTTCTGCGCTGGGTCTATCACTAGCTCAATCTTGAAGTAAAGAAAGAAGGGAGGGCAAGCGAAGGTCACTTAGGGCATTTGATGAGCCCTAAGTCTCAAGGGAAGGCTAGCAAGGAGGAAGAGAAGGCTATTCGAGGGAGATCGAAGTCTCTAAGAGGAGTAGCAGTTGCAACAGTTGCTTTCAGCCGAAATTTCAGATCTACAGTGGGAGGTCGAAGTGACTATAGCAGGAGGCCGAGTTGATCTTGATCTTGGGGGGTATTTGTCTCAGACAATAGGTCATGGTATTCGTCAATTGAAGAATCTATAATAAAAGAAGATGTTTATTGGTTTTCCCCTCAAAAGGAGGGGTTTTGGCCTTAGCTTGTAGCCTATATACTGTGTCATTGTTCTTATTGTTTTGGTAGTTGTTTGATATATCACACACTGTAATAATAAGGAACAAAGCTAATAAGTAAAAAGGTAACACAAACAATTATCAAGTTAAGAGAATTAACATACGTACTGCCCTATTGAATTCTCAACATGGTATGAGAGGTAAGGTTATCTAAGGGCGTCACGAAAGGTATTACAGAAGCATGAAGTTTCTTGTTTTCTTCAAAGAATGTGTCATACAAAGAGAGAGATGAAGGTCCCTTCTCGGCTCTCTCTGGTACATTCCAAGATGAAGATGTTTGGGTAATTGATAGTGGTGCATCAAGGCACATGATTGGCCGCTTCAACCGATTGAAGACCTTATCAAAAGGTAAATCCGCTTATTTAGTGGAAGTTGGAGATAACAAGAGCTATCCCGTGAAGGGCATTGGATCAACCTCCTTAAAGCTGGAAGATGGAAGCAACATACACCTCAACAACATTGTATTTGCTCCAAGTTTGCATAAGAATTTACTTTCTATTTCAATTCTAGAAGATCAGGGTGATAGAGTAGCCTTCATTGAAGGAAAGGTCGTTGTTTTGGGAAAAGACTCGAATATAAATCAAGCGAAGGCCATTGGCAGCCGAGAAGGAAGACTCTACAATTTAATATCTCCTGTGGCCCAACCCCTAGTTAACATTGAAATTAGCCCATGTGAACTTTGGAATCAAAGATTTTGTCATTTACATTTCAAAATCCTTTTAACTCTAAGCTCCATAGTAGATGTAATTCCTAATTTGAAGGAGGATCATGAAGGTGTTGGCAAGGGATGTGCATTGTGGTAAGAATACCAAGATACCATTTGGAAGTAGCGTTTCACGGTCAAAAGAAATCTTGGCTCTCATTCTTTCCGATGTATGCGACTCGATGACTCCCAAATCTCTTGGAGGGCATCTATATTATGTCACATTGATTGATGACCATTCAAGAAAGACCTAGGTTTACTTAATAGAAGCAAGGGACGAAGTATTTACAAAATTTCAAGAATTCAAAGTTGAAGCGGAAAACCTTACAAAAAGGAGAATCAAGATACCAAGATCTGATAATGGAGGAGAATATACATCCAAAGAGATTATAGCATTTTGTAAGGAATTTGGGATTAAGAGGGAGTTGATAGTCCCATATAATCCCGAACAAAATGGAGTTGTAGAAAGAAAGAATAAATCCATTGAAGAAAGTGTAAAGGCAATGTTACACGATCAGGATCTACCTAAGTTTTTGTGTGGAGAAGCCATGAAGACCACTGTCTACATTCAAAATCGAAGTCCCCAAAGATCTCTAGACAACAAAACTCCGGAAGAAGTGTTCACTGGAAAGAACCCATCTGTAAATCATCTCTGGATCTTTGGGTGTCCTGTATATATCCATATACCAAAGGACAAAAGAAAGAAGCTGGATCTGTTCGGTTTGATGGGTACATTTGTGGGGTATAGCAGCTCATCAAAAGCTTATAGGACTAAGTTGCTGGAATAAGCTACCTCCAACCCCAAAACGCCATTTTCCGTTTTAGATTCGGATCGCATACGTACGCCGGAAAAATGTTTTTGTTGCCCTTTTTTCATGGAAACAGAAAGTTTTTTACCCAGCCGTTTTCAAGGCGTTTTTTTTGAAAAACTTGTTTTAAAAAATTTGAAAACGTTTTAGGAAAATCGTGAAATGTATTAAAAAAATTGAGAACGGTTTTGGAAAATTGTGAAACGTATTTGATGAAAAAAAGCGTTTTCCACACAATGCCCGCTGGGAATGGTTGATTTGGTTTGTTTCTTAACCACCAAACAACTTCAAATTACAACTATGCGGTTTACAGTGTACCCTAACCTAAAATTGGATTGAACGTTATTTATCGTTAAGCATTATTGTGGAAGTTGAAACATTCATCACCGCCGAGATAGTTGACTTGAAACTGAAAGTTGTAAGATCGCCAAGGGGGTTTCACACTAGTTTTAAGCTTTTACAATTGTTCAACTGTTTCATTGCCTGACACCGCCGAGAGACTAGTCAGTGAACTTTTAACTTCTAATTTTTACTGTCACAGTTTTAAAATTTAACTTTTACAGTTTTACTGTTACAATTGTATGCCCTACATTTATGTCATCACTCAATATTCATTTGCAAGCTTTGTGACTCGTTAATGTGACCTTGGGAACACTGATGTAATGGAAAATGCCATGAAATCAAAGAGGCATACTTTGAACAATTGATTGTAGTATCCTTTCTCATATAGAAAATCACCATTTCTTAGTCTGCAGAAAGGATCGAAATTAAAGGGGTTGAGTGAGCTGTAAAATCCTCTCGTAAATAGGGAATACTTCGTCCATGGCCATTTATAAATGCATTTGAGGAATACAGACATTTAGATGGAATGCAACAAGAAAACACACCTCCAAGTACATGAATAACAATCAACATGCAAAAATAGAGATAATCACATGTATCTCCATCATTACCTCTCCCATGCATGATAAACAAGGTGTTGCTTGAACCTTACATTACTGGTACGATGCTGTTGAAGAGAATGCCTCTAAAATGCAAAGTGAACTTGCATTTGCAGGCAATAAAGAATCGTAATGCCATAAAACCAATTACATAGAACCCAACACTTGATCAATGTTTAAAATCTTTATAAACTTTAGAAAATTACCCAAACCACTTAACTAACCTTTGACACCAACTAGCAAATTTGGTTGTTCACTGGGTTTGGGTTATATTTATGAGAATTGACACCTATCTTCCTCATTATAGGGTTTGTGATGTCCATGTTCACTAGGGTTCTGGTTAGTTGTTTAGTTTTACTAGGGTTTTCTTGGGATCTGAAGAATGAGATACATATTTTAATTTTTTAAAATTTTAAGTTTGTAAATTGTAACTTGTTTTGAACTTTTGAAATACATATATGATATTTGTCAATTTTCTTTTTTAGTTTCATTTACATCATCATCATCATTCATGGCAACTTCAAGTTCAACCATTCATGAGGCAGAGGAAGTGGAACATGAAATTGAATCAGCCCCTAAAGTTGATCCAATATCACCACTTTGGAAATATGTAACTACTGTTGGGAAGATCCAAGGAGGTGGATCATTGGCATGGGTTTGCAGTGAGTGTAAAAAGGAGTTTAAGGGATCATAACATTTTCTTGGCTTAAAAGACAACGGGGTTCGGATATGCAGTGGCCCACCTAAAGAGAATGGCACAGATGGAAATGGTTTAAGCAAGGCAAAACTTGCAAAATATCAGAGAGAACAAGGCGAGGCAGATGCTAAAGCAAATGAAGCAAATCCTGCCTCCCATGTAAAACACCCAAGAAGTTTGGGAGCATCTTCATCAAAGCCTCCACTTCATTCTCAAGGAATTGTTTGTTCAAAGCAGTCAAATTTGGGACTGCTTGAAAAGAGTTTTAATAATGACGGTTGAGAGATAGCAAATGCAACTATAGCCCAATGCATTTATGGCATATGCAAATGGTCTTCCCTCTAACCTTGTGCAATCTCGTTACTGGGAAAATATGTTAAAAACAGTGAATGAAGCCCCAAGAGGTTACAAGAGCCCTGGATATGAGAAGGTACGCACCACATTGTTGAGTGCTGAAAAGTTAGATTTGGAGGCTAAATTAGGCCCATTCGTCATGCATGGCTCATTTTAGGGGTGTCCATCATTTTTGATGGATGGAAAGATCAAAGAAATAGGCTTTTGATCAATGTGATTGCTTAGAGCCCACAAGGGGCAATGTTTTTGAGGGTAATAGATTGTGAGGGGCAGATGAAAGATTCTCAATTCATTGCTAACATCTTGATTGAAGCAATTGAATTGGTAGGGCCTGAAAATGTTGTCCAGGTAATAACTGACAATGAAACGGTGTGTACAACATCAAGCCTAATTATTGAAGGCAAATATCAACACATCTTTTGGACCCCTTGTGTTGTACATTCATTGAACCTCATGTTGAGCAAGATGGGGAAGCAAATTGAGTGGATTCGAGTTATTTTTGAAGAGGCAAAAGAAATTCAAGCCTTTATCACAAACCACCACATGTCCCAAGGCATCTACAGGGAATTTGCTAAGTTGGAGCTCCTTAAAGTACCTATACATTAAAGTTTATTAAATATTTCATAAATTTTAATTTCTTACTCTAAATTCAAATATCTAAATTGGATTTTCAAATGTCATTATTTGTGAATCATAATAGTTATTCAATCAAGCTATGATTTTTAATTTGTTGAAATTTGAAGCATTGGCAATTTGGCACCTGCAGGTTGCCGAGACTCGATTTGCTTCTCACATCATAGTCTTAACAAAGCTTATGCAGGTGAAAGATGCATTACAATCAATGGTATGCAGTTTTCTTTGGAATCAATGGAGGCAATCCCAATCTGATAGAGCACAAGCAATGAAACGGTTGGTTGTTGATGATGAATGGTGGGATAGGGTGGAGTACCTGTTGGCATTTAATAAGCCAATTGTGGATTTGCTCTATATATTTGACACAGATATGCCTAATTTGGGAGAGGTGTATGAGGGCATTGATTCCATGATAGAGAAGATAAGGTTGGTTATAAATGCCAAGGAGAATGACCCGGATGAATTCTTTTACAAAGAAGTAAAAGATATATTGACCAAAAGGTGGAACAAGATGACCACCCCATTGCACCTTTTAGCCTATGTAGTGAATCCAAAATATTATGCTGCAGAGTTGCTACGTGATCCAGAAAGAACTACACCAAACAAAGACCAGAAGTCGCAGAAGAATTTATAAACGATTTTACAAAGTTTTTTATAGATCCCGAAATTGGGCTTCGGATTCGTGCACAATTTTCTCATTTTGTGGGATCAGAGGGTTGGGGTTGTGATATTGAGTGTATGCGGGACAAGACCAGATTAAGTCCAATTGAGTGGTGGAACTTCTATGGTGGGGCACTTCCACATATCCAAAAATTGGCCATCAAGATCTTGTCACAGGTTGCTAGTTCTTCTTCAGCAGAAAGGAACTGGGGTACATACAACTTCATCCATTCAATGAGGCGAAACAGATTGGGCTCTAAGAAGGCTGAGGAACTAGTGTATGTTCATTTAAACCTTCGCTTTCTATCACACAAGAGAGATGAATACAAATTTGGGCCCTCCAAATTATGGAACGTGGAACCAGAGTTGCTTGACTTAGATATGACATTGAATGCCATGTGTCATATGAATTTGTTCGATGCAGAGTCACCAATAGGTGGATCTTCAAGTGGACATGGTAGCAATGTTCCCAGTCCCACTTCTAGAGAGGACGTGGAACCTTCTAGTGGCATGAATGAAGACATATTTGATGATATGTAAATGTAATTTATGATGGTGTTTTAACTAAACTTTTGAACAGCCATATGAATTATGAATAATGATAATAGACTGCTAGTCATAGTTCATTTTGTGCTTTGTACTATGTAGTAATTAGTATGCATTATTAATTTTGGTAATGATGGTGTCCGTGTAACTTGTCATGTTGATAACTTGATGATTGAAATTTGAAACAAAATCTTGTTGATATGTTGAATCATGAATGTTATTATAATAATCGTTAATGATGATGACAATGTTTATGCTGAATTGACGATGATGAATCGTGATAGATCATAGATAATTGATTATGTAGTTTTAGTCTTTAGATCTAATCTAGATTCTAAAATATGAATGGTAATATGAAATTTTTATTTTATATATATATATATATTTTCTTTTTTAATTAATTAATAATTTTTTTATTTATTTATTATGTGTCGTTTCTTGCTGTAGCGTATACAAGTTTTTTGAAAATTGTTGTATTTGTTTCAAACACCATATCCGTTTCGGTGCGACTTAGTTGTAGGATCTACATGAAAGATGGACATCACATTGAAGTAATTTGCATATCATATTTGATGAAAGCATAACATTCAAGAAATCAAAGGAACTTTCCATGGACTCTGATGACAAAGAACTTCCGATATTTGAGGAAGAAGCTGACCAAGGGAATGAAAAATCACATCCTAAACAAGGTCCCTGTGAACCTGTTCAATTTGTGGTGATTCCTGAAACAAGGAAAAGCCTAATTGGTTGAACTTTACACTACTAAGAAAGCAAGAAACCAAAGAGATATTTTGGGTATGTTGCATAGATGACAAAACTAATAGAAGCAGAACCATCCTCATTTGAAGAGGCTATAAATCAACGAGAATGGAAGGATGCCATGAATGAAGAGTATCAATCTATAATGAAGAATGGAGTTTGAGAGATCGTACCAAGGCCCGAAGACAAATCTGTGGATCTATAAGATCAAGCATGCAGTCGATGGAAGTATAGATAATTATAAAGCAAGATTTGTGGCTAGAGGCTTCTCTCAACTTGAAGGCATCGACTATGAAGAGACATTTGCTCCAACGACAAGATATACAACAATTCAATCATTAGTCTCTCTAGCCGCATCAATGGGATGGAACATCCACCAAATGGATGTCCAGACTGCATTTTTGAATGGCACAATAGATGAAGAAGTCTACATAGAGCAACCCTTGGGATTCGAAGTTAAAGATATAAAGGCATATGTTTGCAGATTGAAGAAAGCATTATATGGCCTCAAGCAAGCACCAAGGGCATGATATGCTAGAATGGATGCATACCAACAAAGAATAGGCTTCACAAAAAGTTCTGCTGATTCGAACCTTTATATCAAGGTTGTAGACGGAGAACCTTTAATTATTCTTCTATATGGAGATGATCTTCTCTTGACAGGTGTAGAAGGTCGAATTGAAGAATGTAAGAAGCAATTGGTAGCAAAATTTGACATGAAAGATCTTGTGTTGGTGCATTATTACTTAGGACTAGAAGTCTAGCAAGGACCTAATGAAGTTTATTTGGGTCAAGGAAAGTACGTGATCGAGATATTGAAAAGATTTGACATGATGAACTGCAAAGCTATGCCTACTTAGATGATCTCTAACTTGAAGAGACTAAGAAGTTGCGAATCTAGCCTTGTGGATCCTTCCAAGTGTAGGCAACTCATTGGCTCATTAATGTACTTGGTGAATACTCGACGAGACATATGCTTTGCAGTAAATGTTCTTAGTTAATTCCTAATGGAGCCGAAGCATGATCATTGGGTGGGAGCGAAACATATTATGAGATATTCGCAAGGAACCATCCACTACTATTTGAAGTATGACCGAAGAAATGATGTCCAATTGATTGGATATACAAATTGTGACTGGGAAGGTAGTGAGAAAGATGGAAGGAACACTACTGGAGGATGTTTCAGTTTGGGATCCTCCATGGTCTCATGGATGAGAAGAAAGTAAGACATAGCTGCTTTGAGTAGTGCTAAAGCTGAATACGTTGCAGCGTGTGAAGCAGAGAAGTAGTATGGTTGAGGAAGTTGGTATGCGACTTGTTTGAAGGATCGATGAACCCTACAATGATAGTTTGTGATAACACTGGTTGCATAGGTTTGCTTGAAAACCCAATGTTTCATGGAAAGACAAAGCATATAAAGAACAAGTATCACTATATTCGAGAGCTAGTACAAAATGTTGTTTTGCAGCTACAATATATCTCCACTGATGAGTAGGTAGCTGATATATTGACGAAATCACTTCCGAGCAAGAAGCTTGTATACTTAAGAGACAAGCTTGGTTTGGTTGATATATCCTCCCTAACTGAGAGGGAGAGATAGACACTACATTCTTGTCTTCACTTTGGAAGAAAGAATGAAGGATTGGGTAACCATCTAGCATTCGATACTCTTTGAGAATGTGGTAGCGCATTCAAGACAAGAGTAGTCATGGACCAATATTCTTTGAGGATTAGCTAACCAAGATAAGAAAAGTCCAATGGTAAGTCATACTCTATGAAGATACGGGTAGAGTATTTACCTTGAGAGACAATGATTTTGGTGTCTATGAATCATTTGTCTCACTGCATTGTGCTTTGATAATGTGGATAGAGCTCTTAGTCAAGGCCTTGCTATGTAACAATGCTGATGGATATGATGCTAGACAAATGGGTTACCAATCTGACTCTTTTTATGAGATCTCTTCAGATTGAGAATGACCATGTACCTCTTATGAATACCTCCTTAGTTAAGAGGGAGTGTTGAAAAATGTGTAACTAAGTTCAGTTTTCATAAGTATGAAATGTACTCTTGTAAATAATAAAATGAAAAGAAATTATTATTATTGTTGGAGCATGGTCTTCATGCTCAAGTTTTTTTATTTTATAGGTCAAGCACCCATTGAGTGCTTCTATGGTTTGTCCCAAGTTTAAGAGTCATTGTCATATATTGAAGACCCTACGGGCACATTGTATCTTGTAAAGAATAAATGTTTTCTTTAAAGGTCGAAATACCTTCAAGATCAAGTTAGTCTAAGGAGCTGTCAAGTCGATCGACAAGAAAAGCCACGTCCGTCCATAGAAGAGCATATATATAGAGAGGAACTAGTCCTCGATTAGAGACATTCACTCATCTGATTCTCTATGCGAAGAAGAGGAAGAAAGTGTGAGAATTTTTGAATCTAAACATTAGAAATCCTACTGCAATCACTGGTTTATCATCTCCTACTTGTTCTTTACTTTTAACAAGTTATTTAATTACTTAAACAATGATGAAAACACTATTGCAGCCTACACATACATACAGATCATGCACTGAAATAAACTGAGACAATCACACAAGGGACATCGTTATTTTTGGACAATTGTCCCCGGAAAAACCCAATGTGAGAAAACAGTGCAGCATATAAAGGGTTTGTATTATTAAGCAGATTTCTAAATACAACTAGGGTGCCAAATTTAGCTCACCCAACAGAGAATAAACCTGTCAGAAGTACCTCTGTCTGGAGACAGATATTTTGACAATTCCAGCAAATGGATGATCAAACCCCACAGATCAATGTTGTTCCCGGTGCTGGGCAACGATGGCTGCTCCAAGTTCTGCGCTGGAATTGTGTCATCTCCTCTAGGAGTTGCGTCACCCTCCCAGTGAGCCTCCCTTGCTCAGAAGCTGATATGCTGAGTTGCTGTTCTCTTTGCTCCACAGGAAAAACCCCAACGCTGCCTCTATGGGACTGCGTCAACCCCTCTAGCTTCTGCGTCACCCTTTCTGGCGCTGCGCTCTCTCCTGTTGTTGCTCTACCTCTCTACTATGTATCCTCGGCCTTGGATTGAAGTCCCACTGCCAAACTACCCCTCATTGCAACTCAGATCACTTAGCTCGACTTTCTCAGCAAACGACGCCCCAGAAAAATCAAACTCTTTGATCTCTTGGTGTATCTACAACTGACCCTCACGCCGCCTCTTATATTTTTCCTGTTGATGAATGAATTGTTGCTCTCTCTGCCTCACAGGAAAAAAACCCCAATGTTGCCTCTATGGGACTGCGTCAACCCCTCTAGCTTCTGCTTCACCCTCTTTGGAGCTGCACTGTCTCTCCTGTTGCTTCTCTACCTCTCTACTATGTATCCTCGTCACTTAGAACCTTCTCACCCATATATTTATTTGTACACATTAATATTTTTATTTGCCTAAGTTTAGACCTAGGAACTCATAAAAAATATTAATTATTTTAATAACTTGTCATCCGGGTGGAATTTCTCCAAACAATTTCTGGGTTCTGGATATCTCATGTGTTCTAGCCCCTCCACAAAATTTCGGAGCTAGAGCACATCTGTTGCTACCCAAAATCAACACTCCCTCTTAGCGAGGAATGTGCTCTAGCAATACTTCTCAACATAAGTGCTACACTGATCCATTGCATCGGTCCTCTGTGTTGTTGATGCTTGGCTTGATGCCCTTCATCCACTGCATTGCTGCCCATGACTCTGCGACTGCCACTGCTACATTTGTACTACAACTCTCTCTCAAAATGTTGCCTCCTGCTGCCCATAGCAGTGCGACTGCTATTTGCTGCACTGCAACTCAGTTGTTGAGATGTAAGCAACTAGAACTTCACCCAAAACTTACATGCTGGTCAGTATGGATGCCTTGTGACGTTGAAGCGACCTCTGCTGCCATTGCGCTACTGCACACTGCTCTGTGCCTCTCACATTGCTACAACTTCCACTGCACTGCCTCAAACTTTGGCACTCTAGCTCTACTACTGTTGCCCCATCACACCTCGCACCAACTGACATCTGTCATTCTGCTACTGTAGTTAAGGGCTCCCGTAGCTGTATGTGATCCAAGAGTTTAGGCACCTCAAGGATCTTGCCCTCATGTAGTCCTCTTGACTACAATTCCATGTCGCCCCACCTCTTCTTCAGAGGTGTATGAGCTCTCATGGCACAATCGTCATCCTCGCTTTCCTTGCCCGCTTTCGTTGGAGCAACCTTTGATTCAAGAGCTTCCCACTGGCCCTTCTTCTGAGGGCATTGAGTGGCATAATGTCCGAGTTCCCCATAGTTGAAATATCTGATCTTGGTGATGTCCTTCTTTCTCTTCTGCTGCACTTGATGTCTTGATGACGTGAGAGCTGCATCCTCCTCCTCCTCCTCCTTGACCTGGGTTTCGTTGCTGCTACTCCCTGTCTTGGTCATACTCCTGAGCTCTTCTTATCGAAGAGTTGCCCACATCTCCTTGTTGGAAATAATACTGAGAGGGGGGGGGGTGAATCAGTATTAGAAAATCAATAATCTGTTCATTTCTATTATCAGATTCATATACACTACTTCAGTTAAGGATACCCGCGTGTATACACAACTGTGTTTAATGCAACTAGCGTATATCCAGTAAACTTATGATTCAGTTAGTTGATCTTCAATGAGTGCATCAAAACATTATTAACCATATGAAGAGTAAACAGGTGCAATAAAACAGGACAAATCATCACACATAAGAAGCACACATGAACACCATGATATAAGGTGGAAATCCAATGTGGGTGAAAACCACCTGCTGCAATTCCTCTCTATCTTCTTTTAATAAGAACCTTCTTTTTACAATATTTCTGTACTGGTGCAGTCTTATACCAATATGCAGGCTTCTACCTGTAGAAGGCTACAACCTTCTCGCGTTCTCCAGCTTCTCCTGGAATGAAGCTACAACCCCCTAGCTATTGTACTAGCTGATAAGATTACTAGTACGTAGGTGTCGGCCTACAAAAGGCTACAACCTTCTCTTTTTTTCGAGGGACCACGTTTCATAAATTTTCAGACTGGATCCATAAATACAAAACAATCACTACTGCAATACAATCATTAACTCTGAATCACCCAACAACTGAATCACTGAAACCCTGTCATCAAAACACAGTCACCAGAACACAGACCAGAGCCCAGAACTCTGCAACAACTACTAGAATCAACAACAACCTGAAATATCAAATCTCATAATGTATACGCTACTTGATTGTGTCAAACCAATGTGTATACGCCCTTTCACCAGAGAGAACTTGCATACAGATTTGAAATAATTACTTATACCTTCGCTACAATTTTCAACTTTAGATATACCCAGAACATAGGATATAAAGGATAAGACATGCGTTAATATTTAGATCTATTCATGATCATACCATATAATGATAATGCATTTTAGTCTTCATGATCCTGATCCATCAACCTTTATCAACCGCATACGTGCCTCCTAGGTTCAGATCAAGCAAAGCATCACAAACCCATAACCAGCATACTAGATCTCTCACTTCATCAGATATTCATCACTTGCACACTTGCTCTCCTTGGCCTAATTATCTTCTCCTTATATAGGTTTAGGCTTGTCTCAATACCATGGTCCAAAACCACGTAGAACCAATACCTTGGACCCAATACCTGAGGTCAACACTTCGGACCAAATACCGTGGACCAAATACCACGGACCAAAACTTAGATTCCCAACATGTACGCGCCTTTCCTTCTGTAAACGTGCGTGTGTACGTATACGCGACTTGGTATATGGTGCACCCGCGTGTATACGCTTCTTTGTCACAACACACCTGCGTATACCTCTCTGATCATTAATTTTTTGCTATTTACTAGTTGCACTATAATCTGTCATCTGAGTGAGTTGCCATCAAGGACAACACCTGTATCATATCTGTATCATAATGCCAACACTCCTCCCAATTGGGGAGAGTCGCTCTCCCCAAGGTACTTTGGACAAAAGTCTCCCAGTCTTCGGTCACTGCATTTAGGGCAGTCTTGACCATGAACTCAGAATCAGGGGTAGACCCCACTGAAGTCAACTGGTCGCGAATCCCTTGCAACCTGAGAAGGAAGGGATCAATCTATTCTTCCTTCTGCATCTGGCATTGTCTCATCTGCGTCTGGTACTATCTCAACTGATTTTCTAATAGCATCTTTTGTTGGATGGAAGATCCCTTATACAAGGTGGTCAACGCCTCCCACATCTCCATTGTTGTGTTCTTCTCAGCAGTGTGGTACTACATGATCTTTGACCCCGTCTAGGATCATGCACTTGGCCTTAGCGTAGGCCTCCTCGTACTTCTTCAACGGATCAACATCGATCGACTCAACAACTACCTTCAAGGCATAGTCCTTGATGCAATGTTTGTCTAGGATTGCCAGGATCTTGGCCTTCCAGATGACAAAATTGGATGCTCCATCCAATCTTCCCTGATCTGTCAACCCATTCACTGCCATCTTTGCTAAAAAATAGGACTGGTTCTGTTCTCCCTCTCCTGTTATCAATCTAGCAAGACTTGGATATGGATTTCTTTGGTGTAAGAAACCCTCTATGGAAAAAGCTTCTCTAGACTCCCTCTGATTCCTGATTTCCTTCACGGAAATCCTCCCGCCAACTGTCAAGGCAGTGACTCCCTCTACTTCGGCTCTGTCTCGATAGACACTGTTTTGCACCAATAGAAATAGCATCCCACCAGCTCCTCAAATCGAATTTGTTCTGCTCCTCCAACCCCGACAACTGGTTGATTCGAACCCTTCAGGCTCTGCGCTGACCCAGAGAGCTGACACAGTCATTGCATGGGCTCCTTTGGCTTTTTGTCACCCTTTGCAGGTTCGAAATGTTGATGTAGGCACTTCGTGAGCCTCTGTGTCAGTGCTTTGGATCTGCGTCACTCCTGCAATTGCTCCTCAGCCTCTGAAACAACGCTAACACTCGGGATAGCTGCTTCTCTGCTGCAAATTCTTTGGATCTCTTGGCTGGTGTCTTTAGTCTCCTATGATTTGCAATCCTCTGATACCTTGTGAGAATTTCTGAATCTACACACATAAATCCTACTGCAATCACTGGTTTATCATTTCCTACTTGTTCTTTACTTTTAACTGAATCTACACCTTAGAAATCCTACTGCAATCACTGGTTTATCATCTCCTTGTTCTTTTTTTTTGACAAGTTATTTAATTACTTAAACAACAATGAAAACACTATTGCAGCCTACACATACATATAGATCATGAACTGAAATAAATTGAGATAATCACACAAGGGACACCATTATTTTAGGACAATCGTCCCCGGAAAAACCCAATGTGGAAAAGCGGTGCAACATATAGAGGGTTTGTATTATTAAGCAGATTTCTGAATACAACTAGGGTGCCAAATCCAGTTTACCCAACAGAGAATAACGCTGGCTGAAGTACCTCTATCCAGAGACAAATATTTTGACAATTCCAACTGCCGGATGATCAAACCCCACAGATGACAATGCTTTTCCCAATGCTGGGCATCGATGGTTTCTCCAAGCTCTGCGCTGGAATTGAGTCATCTCCTCTAGGAGCTGCATCACCCTCCCAATGAGCCTCCCTTGCTCAGAAGTCGATATGCTAAACTGCTACTCTCTTTGCCCCACAGAAGAAAAACCCCAACGTTGCCTCTAAGGGTCTGCGTCAGCCCCTCTATCTTCTACGTCACCCTCTCTGGAGCTGCGCTGTCTCTCTTGCTGCTGCTCTGCCTCTTTGCTATGTATGCTCGGCCTTGGATTGAAGTGCCTCCCTTGAACTGCCCCTCTCACTGCAACTCAGATCACTTAACTCGACTTTCTCAGCAAGCCACGCCCCAGAAAAATCGACCTCTTTGATCTCTTGGTGTATCTCCAATTGACTTTCAAGTCTCCTCTTATACTTTTCCTGTTGATGTACTAACAGATGAGATCTAATCTCTAATCAACGGCTAAGATTAAAACAGGTTTGATCCTTGTCACTTAGAACCTTCTCACCCATATTTTTATTCATACACATTAATATTTTTATTTTCTTAAGTTTAGATCTAGGAACTCATTAAAAATACTAATTATTTTAATAACTCCTCATTCGGGTGGAATTTCTCCAAACGATTTTTGGGTTTTGGAGATCTCATGTGTTCTAGCCCCTCCACAAAATTTCGGAGCTAGAGCACATCCGATGCTACCCAAAATTAATAGAAAGAAGTCGAAGAAGAGGGTACGAAGAAGAGGAAGTCGAAGTGCTTGGGCTAGATCTATCTCCCTTGTGAAAGTTGACGCTAGGGCTTTTGTGCTGGGTCTATCACTTGTTCGATCTTGAAGGAAAGAAAGAAGGAAAGGCAAGTGAAGGTCACTTAGGGCATCTCATTGGCCCTAAGTCTCAAGGGAAGGCTAGCGAAGAGGAAGAGAAGGCTATTCGAGGGAGATCAAAGTCTCTAGGAGAAGTAGTAGCAATTGCAACAGTTTTCGTGAGCGAGAATATCAGATCTACATTGCCTGGTCGAAGTCACTATAGCAGGAGGCCGAGTTGATCTTGATCTTGGAGGGTATTTGTTTGAGTCACTAGGTCATGGTATTCGTCAATTGAAGAATCTATAAGAAGAGAAGAGATTTATGGGTTTTCTCCTCAAGAGGAGGGGTTTTGGCCCTGGGTTGCAACCTATATACTGTGTCATTGTTCTTATTGTTTTGTTAGTTGTTTGGTGTATCACACACTGTAATAATAACGAACAAAGCTAATAAGTAAAAAGGTAATAGAAAAAGTTATCAAGTTAAGAGAATTAACATACTTATTGCCCTATTGAATTCTCAACATGGTATCAAAGGTAAGGTTATCTAAGGGCATCATGAAGATCTCCTCTATAGTGAAGAAGTGCATTAGGAAAATTGCAAGCCATCTCAAGAAAGGTATTATGGAAGATGGAGTTTCTTATTTTCTTCAAAGAAGGTATCATACAAAGAAAGGGATGAAGGTCTTTTCTCGGCTCTCTCTGGTACATTCCAAGATGAAGACTTTTGGGTAATTGATAGTGGTGCATCAAGGCACATGACTAGCCAATCCAACCGATTGAAGACCTTATCAAAATTTAAATCCGCTTATTCAGTGGAACTTGGAGATAACAAGAGCTATCTAGTGAAAGGCATTGGATCAACCTCCATAACGCTTGAAGATGGAAGCAACATACACCTCAACAACATTTTATTTGTTCCAAGTTTGCATAAGAATTTACTTTCTATTTCAAGTCTAGAAGATAAGGGTGATGCAATAGCCTTCATTGATGGAAAGGTCGTTGTCTGGGGAAATGACTCAAATATAAATCAAGTCAAAGTCATTGGCATCCGAGAAGGAAGACTCTACAGATTAATATCTCATGTGGCCCAAGCCTTAGTTCACATTGAAATTAACCCATGTGAACTTTGGCATCGAAGGTTTGGTCATCTACATTTCAAAATCCTTCCAACTCTAATCTCCATAGTAAATGGAATTTCTAATTTGAAGGAGAATCATGAAGGTGTCTGCAACGGATGTGCATTGTGTAAGAATACCAGGAGACCATTTGGAAGTAGTGCTTCATGGTCAAAAGAAACCTTGGATCTCATTCATTATGATGTATGTGGCCCTATGACTCCTAAATCTCTTGGAGGACATCTATATTATGTCACATTTATGATGACCATTCAAGAAAGATCTGGGTTTATTTAATGAAAACCAAGGACGAAGTATTTACAAAATTTCGAGAATTGACAACTAAAGTGGAAAACCTTACAGAAAGGAGAATCAAGATACTAAGATATAATAATGGAGGAGAATATATATCCAAAGAGATTATAGCATTTTGTAAGGAATTTGGGATTAAGAGGGAGTAGATAGTCTCATATAATCCCGAACAAAATGGAGTTACAGAAAGAAAGAATAGATCGATTGAAGAAAGTGTAAAGGCATTGTTACACGATCAGGATCTACGTAAGTTTCTGTGGGGAGAAGCTACGAAGACAACTGTCTACATTCAAAATTGAAGTCCCCACAGATCTCTAGACAACAAAACTCTAGCAGAAGTGTTCATTGGAAAGAAGCCATCTGTAGACTTTGATGACAAAGAATTTTCGATATTTGAGGAAGACGCTGACCAAGGGAATGAAGAATCACACCATGAAGAAGAAGGTCCCTGTGAACCTGTTTAATCTATGGTCATTCCTAGGAAGATACCTAATTGGTTGAAGTCTACACTACTTGATGCAGAAGGTCATGCAGCAGCGACATGCTCATTTAGAGAAAGCAAGAAACCAAAGAGATATTTTGGGTATGTTGCATACATGACAAAACTAATACAAGTAGAACCATCCTCATTTGAAAATTATAAATCACCGAGAATGGAAGGATGCCATGAGGAGTATCAATCTATAATGAAGAATGGAGTCTGGGAGATCGTACCTAGGCCCAAAGACAAATCTGTGGTAAGTTCTAAGTGGATCTATAAGATCAAGCATGCAATCGATGGAAGTATAGATAAGTATAAAACAAGATTTGTGGCTAGAGGCTTCTCTCAACTTGAAGGCATCGACTATGAAGAGACATTTGCTCCAACGTCAAGATATACAACAATTCGATCATTAGTCTCTTTGGCAACATCGATGGGATGGAACATCCACCAAATGGATGTCAAGACCACGTTTTTGAATAGAAGAATAGATGAAGGCGGCTACATAGAGCAACCCTTGGGATTTGAAGTTAAAAACAGAAAGGCATATGTTTACAGATTGTAAAAAGCATTATATGGCTTCAAGCAAACACCAAGGGCATGATATGCTAGAATATATGCATACGTACAAAGAATAGGCTTCAGAAAAAGTTCTGATGATTCGAACCTTTATATCAAGGTTGTAAATTGAGAACCTGTAATTATTCTTCTATATGTAGATGATCTTCTCTTGATAGGTGTAGAAGGTCGAATTGAAGAATGTAAGAGGCAACTGGGAACAAAATTTGACATGAAAGATCTTGGGTTGATGCATTATTACTTGGGACTAGAAGTTTGGCAAGGACCTAATGAAGTTTATTTGGGTCAAGGAAAGTACGTGATCGAGATACTGAAAAGATTTGACATGATGAATTGCAAACCTATGACTACTCCGATGATCACTAACTTGAAGAGAGTAAGAAGTTTGGAATCTAGCCCTGTGCATCCTTCCAAGTATAGGCAACTCATTGGCTCACTGATGTACTTGGTGAATACTCGACGAGACATATGCTTTGCAGTAAATGTTCTAAGTCAATTCCTAGTGGAGCTGAAGCATGTTCAGTGGGTGGCAGCGGAACATATTTTGAGATATCTGCAAGGAACCATCCACTATTGTCTGAAGTGTGACTGAGGAAATGATGTTCAACTGATTGGATATACAGATTCCGACTGGGGAGGCAGTGAGCAAGATGGAAGAAGCACTATTGGAGGATGTTTTAGTTTGGGATCGTCCATGGTCTCATGGATGAGAAGAAAGTAAGACACAGTCGCTTTGAGTAGTGCTGACGCTGAATATGTTGCAGCCTGTGAAGTAAGAAGAGAAGCAATATGGTTGAGGAAGCTGGTATCCGACTTGTTTGAAGAACTGATGAACCCTGCAGTGATAGTTTGTGATAACACCAGTTGTATACGTTTGTCTGAAGATCCAGTGTTTCATGGAAAGACAAAGCATATAAAGAACAAGTATCACTATATTCGAGAGCTAGTACAAAATGGTGTGTTGCAACTACAATATATCTCCACTGATGAGCAAGTAGCTAACATATTGATGAAATCACTTCCAAACAAGAAGCTTGTATACTTGAGAGACAAGCTTGGTTTGGTTGTCATATCCTCGCTAATTGAGAAGGAGAGATAGACACTATATTCTTGTTTGCGCTTGGGAAGAAAGAATGGGGGATTGGGTTACCATTTGGCATTTGATACTCTTTGAGAATGTGGTAGGGCATTCAAGACAAGCTTAGTCATGGACTGATATCCTTTGAGGATTAGCTACCCAAGATAAGAATAGTCCAATGGAAGGTCATACTCTGTGAACACTTGGGTGGAGTATGTACGTTGAGAGACAATGCTTTTGGTGTCTATGAATCATTGGTCTCGCTAGAATTGTGCTCTGATCGTGTGGATAGCCCTGTTAGTCAAGACCTTGCTATGTAACAATGCTGATGGATATGATGCTAGACAAATGGGTTACCAATCTTACTCTTTTTATGAGATCTCTTTAGATTGAGAATGACCATGTACCTCTTATGGATACCTCCCTAGTTAAGAGGGAGTATTGTGAAATGTGTAACTATGTTCTATTTTCATAAGTATGAAATGTACTCTTGTAAATAATAAAATGGAAAAAATTATTATTATTATTATTGGAGCATGGGTTTCATGCTGAAGTTCTTTTATTTTTTAGGTCAAGCACCCATTGATTGCTTCTAGTGTTTGTCCCAGGTTTAAGATACATTGTCATATATTGAAGACCTTATGGGCACATTGTATCATGTAAAGAAAAAAATATTTTGTCTTTAAAGTGTCGAAATATCTCCAAGATCAAGTTGGCCTAAGGAGCTGTCATGTAAGCCTACATGAAGAGCCACACCCATCCTTAGAAGAGCCTATATATAGAGAGGAACTCGTCCTCCATTAGAGACATTCACTCATCTCTTTCTGTATGCGAAGAAGAGGAAGAAAGAAGTCGAAGAAGAGGGTACGAAGAAGGGGAAGTTGAAGATGTTGAAGTGGTTGGGCTAGATCTACCTCCCTTGTGAAAGTCGAAGCCAGGGTTTCTGCGCTGGGTCTATCACTAGTTTGATCTTGAAGGAAGGAAAGAAGGAAAGGCAAGCATAGGTCACTTAGGGCGTCTCATTAGCCCTAAGTCTCAAGGGAAGACTAGCGAAGAGGAAGAGAAGGCTATTCGAGGGAGATCAAAGTCTCTAGGAGAAGCAGCAACAGTTGCTGTGAGCTAGAATTTCAGATCTACAGTGGGAGGTCAAAGTCATTACAACAGGAGGTCGAGTTGATCTTGATCTTGGAGGGTATTTGTTTGGGTGACTAGGCCATGGTATGCGTTAATTGAAGAATCTATTAGAAGAGGAGATTTACAGGTTTTCCCCTCAAGAGGAGGGGTTTTGGCCCTGGTTTGCAACCTATATACTGTGTCACTGTTCATGTTGTTTTGGGTAGCTATTTGATGAATCACACACTGTAATAATAAGGAACAAAGCTATTAAGTAAAAAGGTAATGCAAACAGTTATCAAGTTAAGGGAATTAACATACTTATTGCTCTATTGAATTCTTAATAGTAGATGGATAGAGTCGTCTTCACAAATTGACTTTAACAAATAGACTAAAGCCTACAATGGAGGCTTGACCTAAGTAAGACAAATGACCCAAGCATGACACCCATGCTTTAATAAGTCAATTTCAATAATAATATTTTTTTTGTTACTTTTGTTTTGACAAATATATTGCATTTTGACTTCAAGTACAATTATGAAGACCAAACATAGTTTTGTTTTTCAACAGCTAGATGATGGTATGATGCAAGGATCCCCATTAATGCTACTTGCTCAACTTATTAACAGGTTATGTGGGACTCTGTTGTATCTGTAAGAAAGGGGTTCAAAGGCCTGAGTATGCACGAGTTAAGGGTAAGTTTTTTGCAAAAAAAATTCTTTTGCATTGAAGAATATTTGGGTGAGTATAGATAGTCATGGGCCAAAATAAGTTGTTCTATCATGTCAGACAGATGGAGCGATGGAAAGAATTGGATTATCATTAATTTCCTTGTTTTTTGCCCACAAGGAATCATGTTTTGGAAATCAGTTGAAGCATTTGATGGGGTGAAGGATGCAAACCTTCTATTTGAGCTTTTGGATGAGATGATTAAGATAGTGGGAGAGAAGCATGTTGTGCAGGTCATCATAAATAATACCTCAAACTATGTTTTTGCTGAAAAGATGCTAGAGTCCAAATATAGGACCCGATTTTAGACTCCATGTGCTGCACATTACATAGACCTCATGCTTGAGGATATATGCGAAATGGAGTAGGTAAAGAACACTATAGAGCACGCCAAGTGTATCACAAAATATATCCACAACCACTCGTGGCTATTAAGCCTAATGAGAAAAAACATTGGGGCCAAGGAGCTTGTTAGGCTTCCAATTATGAGATTTGCAACTCACTTCTTTACATTGTAGTCTCTCAATTCTCAGCAACAAAACTTGCATAAATTGTTTTCTTCTAATGAATGGAATTCATCTTGGTGGGATCGTAGACAAGATGGCAAAGACACCAAAAAAAAAGTTTTTGACAACTATTTTTGGAAATAGTCCGCAAAGGTTGTGAGAATTGGTGAGCCCCTTGTTAAGGTGTTATGAGTAGTGGATGGGGAAAAAATAGCCATGGGCTACATCTATGAGGCAATGGATCAGGAAAAGGAGTAGATATGAGCAACCTACAAGAATAAAGTAGGAGAAGATGACATTGGGGAGGTCGGATATGGGTTGTATGATTGCTTGGAGTGCATTGCCCTTAAGCAATCCAACCAGTTGGAAATACATAAACAAATTCGTCTTCTCAGTAAGGCCTTAGGTAGCTTTGGCAAAAACTTGGCTAAGATGGCAAGAGATGTGGATCAACTAGGTAAGCAATTCCAATTTGTTTATTTTTTTAAATTTCAGTTGTTTACAATTCAAATTGTAAATACTTTCTCTTTTATCCAAGGTTAGAATCTAAATTGTTATACAATGAACGAACTAATTCTTTGTCTTCGCAATAGATTGATGGGAGTTATTTGGCAGGCAATGTTCTCAGTGGCAAAAGTTTGCATTAGATTCCTCAGCCAAACTTGCAGTGCTCTTGGTTGTGAGCACAATTTGTTTGTTTTTATGCAGATACATGAAGAAGAGAAAATGTTTGGAACAAAAACAGATAAATGGTCTCATCTTTGTGTAGTATAACCTTCGATTAAGGTGCAACCGGTTGATGAACAAAAGACTTGATCTAGATTGCATTGTGTTAGACGATATTGATCCAACAGCATAATGGGTGGAGGGGACTCAACCAACTGAGTTTGATGCTGAATTTGATATTGATGCGATGGAGTTGGGGGGGGGGGGGCTCCCAATGTAGATTTGGTAGAGCCAATGGAACCAAAACCAGTAGTTGAATCAAGCAAAGGAAAACAACCAATGGAAGGCACTAGTCATGCAACTCGACCAAACTTGAGATGAATAAATCTTATTCATCTCTTAGAAGTTTTTTTTAATTCTTATCTATAAATTTATAATGGTATGTTTATATGATTATAATATGTAATCATATGTCCATTAGGTCTAGTTTTGCTGCTACTACTACTAATACCACAGAGGTTGCAGAGGAGTCCTCAGACTCTGAGCCAAATGATGTTTGTGTAGCTCTTGTTGATGATCCCACGTATAGTAGTCGTGATGAGTTTGATCATGATGAGTGATCGTGTTGACCATTGATATGTAGACTTGTAGTAGGCTAGTGGCCCCATGACTTGTAACATTGTTTTTAGACTCTAGAGGCCATTTAATGCCTCACTGATTATGTATTTTGTTGTTGATATATATTGTGCTTGGTGCCATCTTGGTATAATCACCTTTAAATGTATATAGATTAACAAACTTTTCATATTTTGTCTCTAATGGTTTGGACCCATGGTCTTAAATCTTATTTTTTCTTTCATTAAAATTAAATTATTTCATGTATATTTTTAAAGACTAGTTCATTGAGATTTGACTGGTTCGAATTTTTCTGTTCTGGTTCAAAAATCGGTTTTATAGGTGGATTGGGTCGGTCACCAATTCCAATTTTTAAAACTAATCTCTAGACAAGCATGATTGTTTTCCTTAGTGTATGCAAACCCTAACCATGTGGCATCATAGAAGTACATGGAAAGACAACTCTAGTGCTAGTCTCCAAATCTACATTTCCATCCAAGGGTTTGAATCCTAAAACCCTAGGTCTTCCAATTTTGCATCAACACAAGTGCCAAGACCTCCATGGATCATCAAAATATAAAACTCCATGATCTTTCCCTATGCTTATATCCTAAAAGATCAAGGCTCCAAAATCATGCAAGACATTAGTTGTAATGTCCTAGGGTAATTATTTTGCCTGTGGGGTTTCAAACATGAAATTTATTGTGCTAATAACACAATACTACTTACAATCTTCCCAAATGACAACAATGGACAAATAGCAATATCAATAAGGAACGTAGACGATATGAAAATTTGAGTAACTCAGTATCACTTTAATTACCATTTACGAGCGCTATCACACCGAACAGTGTCAATATTGAAAAATATAGTCGTAATTAATCCAACAGTTGTTATGCTTATAGTACTGTAAATGCCGACCTCAAACAACGACTAATCTCGTAACTCAGATCTTGTCCAAAATAATAACCTATGAATTCTCTTATATTGATAAGGTCATAACTGCGCTGACTGTCGCTTGCTGTTTGATCAAATTGCTTGATTTTGATTATCTTGCTATTCTCAATCTGTGATGGAAATGAGTCGGAACCCTTGTCATTGTTGTAAAGAACCTTGACCAATTGCGGGTAGATTTTGGGTGGGTTGCTGTACCTTAATAGCCTATCGTAGGATGTCTTCATCATATATTCTAATTCCACCTTAGAGAAAATCATTTTATGTGTAGGCTATCATAGGGTTTATTTTTGTATGGGGGATTACGCAGTGCATTATATTAGATATCATTTTGGGATTCAACTGCGTTAAGTAAGTCATTCAAACGTATGACCATTTCCATGAGAGGTAGTCATAACTGACTAATTTCTCATGATTTTT